>VZTT01024141.1:58494-71702 GCA_013400855.1 Buphagus erythrorhynchus
TAGATGAGTTTGGCCATTAATTAAACCCCAAAGTTTAACGATTCAGTTATACAGAATGCCTCAGAAATGGCCTTGTTTGTTCAATAAACATTTTTATTCTTGACAGGAATTTCAAACCTGATCTAAGTCTGGTCATGTTTAAAGAGTAAGGAATTTTCAAATGGTCAATAATGTTTTACATAGGAAGGCAAGGGTTTTTCTAAAGCTAGCCCTATTAAGTGGGACCTGTTAGAAACTTTCCAGCTAGCAGTATTTCTGTCTTTGGGAAAGAATGTCCCATCATCCCTGGATGAAATAAACTCTGATCTTGCCCAAGTCACTTGTGCTGCCTGCCATGAAAAGAGCAATCACCCCATGGAAAAGCACAGCATTAATATTTGAATTATTTACCTCCATTTTCAGTTCAGCTCACAACTCCTAGTACAGGTTTAGGTAGGTAACTGTGTCAGTTCCACATAAAATTGGGTATGTCTCCTTTCATTGGAAATATTGTGAAAATTGTGCTTTTGGGCTCTGAGTCAAGATGATGGATAACACTTTTTGTTCAAGTTGGAAACATAGCTGATAAAAAAGAATGGGTAAAAGTCCCTCATGCTGCTGAAATACTGCCTTTTGCAGCACACTGGTCTTCTGCTAGAGTCAGATTTTATATTTGTCAATAAGTTTTATTCAGTGTAAGAACGTGTACCTGCTGTTAGGTTTGTATGAAGAGATGCACATGTGCAATGTTTATTTTTATAAATTGTATTTTTACTTATGCAGGTTATTTATTTATACCAGTTTTGAGTCTAATATTTTGTGTGTGCCTCGATGAAACTACATCTTGTTACATGATTATATTTAAAATCAGTTTTGTAGTCAGTCTAAGAACTTTATTCCTTGCTTCTATGGTAAAGGAAATACTGAGGGGAAGTTCTTTAATAAGTAACCATCAGTACTTGACTATTTCATCAGTGCTTGACTATTCTGAGTCCTCCCTCAAGAAACAGAACAAATCACTTAATTGGGGTATCCCTGTACAGAATCCTGGAAGCATTAAGGTTGGGAAAAACCTCCAAGATAACTGAGTACAGCTGTAGTTGGACCATATTTAAACTTCCCAGATTTAGCCCAACTTCCAAANCCCTAAAGCACGGACACTAAACCCCCTCAGAACCACAGAATTCCCACAATAATCATGATCCAAAGTTCTGTACTATTCATCCTCCACTGAAAATCTCAGGAGCCTGTGTTTCTAAGTTTGATGTTTCCCAGGTACCATTAAGGTTAAAAGTGCCTTTTCCATTTAATTTTATTCCTTCATGATGATGTGATCACTTCTGTAGTTTCCTGTTTGTGACAAGCAGTGAATATCTACTGCAGAGGGGGATTTTGAGGCTGTGTATGGAGAATCTGGAAGTTATGGAGCCAGTAAGAATGTCCACCTTGGAGGGAAGTTTTTCTCTCTTCCTATCAATAAGACATCTCTAGGTAATGGTGAACAGGGGAAAGATATAAAATGTAACAAGATAATGATGAGGGGAAGGAGTGTGATGAGTAAAACAGACCAAACTAGTAAAAAAAATGGGGTTTTGGATATTTTAAGGTATTGATTTTTCAGTAAGGAGTACAGGATGAGAGACATTCTCCATTTCTGGGAGTGGGGCAGGATTGAACTGAATCTGTGGCAGCATGGGTGAAGTTCAGGTAATGTTCCAGAAATGAACAGGAACTGCTCCCTGCAGAAGGGAAAACAGGGGCTGGCACACAGAGATTCCATAAAATACAGCCTGAATAAGTGGGTTTATGTCAAATTTTCTGCCTGTGCTGTAAGAGCAGGCAGGAAGCTGCTGGTCTGTGAGGGATCAGAAGGGAAGTTCTGCTGGGGGGTGAAGAGCTCTGTGTAAAACCTGCTGTAAAACTGGGGCTGGGATTGGGCTGGCAGACAGGCAAAGCACAGGAACATCACTCTGGAGCAGGGAAAGCAGCTAATAAGGACAGCTGCACTTAAAAATGAAAATGGCTGCAGATAAAGCAGAGAGGAGAATGGAATCCAAGGAGGGAGTCAGCTGGAAGCCCATGGGGAAATGTGGCAGAATAATGAACAATGAAAAAGAGAATAAGGGAAAAGGGGAAGAAAAAAATCACAGTAAGACAAAAAGCTTAAGAAAAGAGAGAGAATGGAGATACTGAAGACATCTTACAGATTGTGACAAGACACCAGGACAGCCTGTGTCCTGAAAAGGAGCTGTCTCCTACAGCTTGAAACTGAGAAAAAAGGGTTTTCAATCTTCACAGAATTATACATTAGAATACTAGTTATGAGAGAGCAGAGAACTTCACCCCATTTGTTAGGTCAAAAATAATGCAATCTGAGTCAAATTCTTTCTCCCAGTTGGATTGTATTTCTTGAAAACAGATAGAAAATAAATTATTCCTAGTATGAATAGACTCAGTGCTGTACTAGATTAACTGAAAGGAATCCTCTTGATTCCACAGTATGGGCATTGAGAAGGACATTTTTTTTCCATGCACTTGGCTCAGAATGCAAAAATCTTAAAATTTAAACACCTTGGTGAAAACCTATTGGAAAGCTCCTGTGGGAGCTGCCTTTCTTCTTTTTCTTATCTCTTTTTTTTCTCTCAAATTAACTCAAAAAAAAAAAAAAAAAGAGGAAAAAAAAAAGGAAAAAAAAAAAGCACCTTTCAGTTAGTTCCTTTCTCTACCTCATAGATTTCTGGTGTTTTTATTTTTAATGTTCTCAGAGATTCCTCCTTGGAAAGGCTATGGGGGGTTTATTTTATTTGACATAATCATTTATGAGTAACTCAGTCTGCAAAATATATGTAAAGAGCCATCAGCAGTCTGTCATTTTGCATCTGGAGCAAAGCCCCTCATACTCTCTAAAGTGTAAGAGTCCAAATTCATCCTTGGACTGAGGGTTGATGCATTAAACAACAGCACAGAATCAGTCTCAGTCATTTGTTGTGATATTCCTGTAAAATATTCGGGATCTTCACTGGAGGCAATGATACAGCACCAAAAATTTGGTGCCTGGAGAGAAAAAGTGAATCAGCTGCTTGAACTTAAATATCACTAAAAACCTTGTGTTTGGCTCCCTCCTCTTTCCAAAAATGCACACTGAAACTCTCCTCAGATGTTCATCACACAGAATCAGGATCCTGATGTCCCTGAAATCTTCTGGAATTCACTCCAGTGTCCCCTGGGTGGGAGCAGAGTGAGCTGAGAGCAGTGATATCACAAATCTGAGCAGTGATATCACAAAATCTGAGCAGTGATTTCACAAATCTGAGCAGAGATATCACAAAAACTGAGCAGTGATTTCACAAACCTGAGCAGTGATATCACAAAAATTGAGCAGTGATTTCACAAATCTGAGCAGTGGTATCACAAATCTGAGCAGTGATGATTTCATAAATTTGAGCAGTGATATCACAAATCTGAGCAGTGATTTCACACATCTGAGCAGTGATTTCACAAACCTGAGCAGTGATATCACAAATCTGAGCAGTGATGATTTCACAAACCTGAGCAGTGATTTCACACACCTGAGCAGTGATTTCACAAACCTGAGCAGTGATATCACACATCTCAGCAGTGATATCACAAATCTCAGCAGTGATATCACAAATCTCAGCAGTGATATCACAAACCTGAGCAATGTGAGCCCTGACCAGGTCAGTGAACTCCAGGCACTGCTGGGCAGGGATGTTGGGAGTGTTCCAAGGATGTTTGCAGGTTCCAGGGGAGATGTGTTACTGCCTCCTGACCCTGCCAAATTAGCCCCTGCATTTTGAGCAGGTCAGAGCTTGCCATTAGTGCATCAAGGATTCACAGCCTTCAGATTTTCTCCAAGTTTTTATGCTGCCCTTCTGAAGATCACAAGGCACACCAAGAGGTGCATTGTATGCACAATGAACAGAGCAAGTATTAACTTTGTGCTTTTATACCCAGTCTTGAACAGAGAAAAAAATGGTGCTTGAGGTCATGGGGATTTGAGTCAGGTGGAATGCCAGTGTCTAGAGAAAGGGAAATATTTTGTTCCCTCAGTCATTTGAAAAAAAAATCTAAAGAAAGTGCCTGCAGGCTAAAGCATAATCTTTTCTGTTCTGTTTCAAACAAGAGAAAAATGGGAAATAGCAGGTAACAAAGTGAAAGTTAGACTCTAAACAGTCCACCAGGTTCTTATTTTAATTATAGGTCTATGTCCTCATGAAAGCTGTAACAAAATGAGACAGCAGCAAGATCTCAGAGCTGTACAGATGGGGTTTGTCATTATCTGTGCCATGTCTGGGTTGTGAGGTCCCTACTACAAAGAGACTTTTACAATGTTTTATTTAAAGTGACACATCACAGAATCTTAGAATGCTTTGGAAGGGACTTTAATGATCATTTACTTTCAACCCCCTTTCCAGCTCAAGTTCTTGTCTTACTAATTTGAGTGTCTCAACAATTGGTGATTGTCACCAGTTTTTATGCAGGAGAGGAACTCAGGGAACAGCAGGAGAGAAGACTTAACTGGCTAAAAATGTCTTGACTTCTTTAGATACCACTTGCTAAATATTGTTATTACATTTATAAAATTATTAGGCAGTGTAATAGCCTTATTTCTAAAAAAAAATTATTTCCTTTACTTTTATTTTTCTGTACTTCACTCTTACATAAACTTAAAAATCCAGATGACGGTAAAATATTTTAATCTGAGAGATCTCTTCAGCTGCACATCAGAAACTGTTTGGCATGTCCTGTTATCAGGGTTAGATCTCTGAAAAGAGAAAATGGAAGATTTTAGCATCTTTGCAAAGATTTCAAACACTGAGGATTTCTTTTTAAACAATAAGCATAGCAGTGCCAAACTACTATAAAAATATGCAGTATTTTCTAATAGTCAGGTTTTATTTTATTTTAAAAAAAAAAAAAGAAAAAATTCTTCCTGGCCTCATTTCAATCCTGTCTTTCACTCTCCTCTAAGTTGCTACTTCCCTTGTTTCCAGTTTGCCCACTCTTGCTTTTGCAGTATCTCTTCCTGAATAATTTCAGTATAAATCTAGCTTGAATAAACACTAGAAATGAAAATGTTCATTTTATCCCAGGACAGATCTTTTTCTCTGTTGGATGCTTTCATTTGACTTACCACCCCCTGAAGTTTTAATGCGTTTTGACAGTTATTTTAATTCCATTCTTTAGAAAAGAGGAAAAAAAAAAAAAGAAAAAAGAAGAAACATTATTTCACTGTGATTGACAGTGGAAACTTTGCAGTTCATTTCATAACTGCAGCTAATTAGTCAGTCATTACAGTGTGCTCCAGTTGGATGGCAGAACTCAGAGCTACTCTCTGAGCTTCCCAGTCATGAGGGCAGGACAGCAATGTCTCATTTGCCAAGGACTGCAAAATGAAAGCTTTCACTTTGGCATGGTGCATGAAAAAAAACTGGACCTTTACAATCAGCTCCATGTTTTAATGCTGGATCACCTCTGGAGCTGCTCTCAAGCTGTGCTTTGGCCACAGCAGGGAAGCGTTTGATTAACTACCAACAAGAAAGAATGCACTGAACAATGAGACATCAAAGGCAGCAGCCTCCTGACAGCAGTTATTGAGCAGTGATTAATGAGTGACATCAATGAAGAATGTATCACCTCCAGTATGTTTAAGAAGGCTAATAAGTATCGTGAGGTGAAGTTCAAAAGAGTCATTAATGGGTAAAAAAAAATAAAGAGCAACAACTTTAAAATATGTTGAAAATTTCACATTTGGTCTGGTTTAAAGATCAGCCATATAGGGTGACATAGCTAATACTCAGATTGCAACTTTCTTGGTTAATGGAAAGATCTTCTGGGAATAGTTTAATTGGGGGGGAAGATTTATGTTGATTTCAATAAGCACTGCAATTGGAAACTCTCATGCTTTCATAATAAATAGTCCTTATTTACTGCTCTTAGTTTTCATGGTAGCTAATTGCTGCTGAATTTTCAATGACAATACTGAAGAACATAAGGAAGAGCAGAAATATTGCAAACATCAGTGACGTGAGATAAGGTGAGAGGTAATTGAGATTATTAGCAATTCAGAGATGTTTTTATGCCTTTGGTTTCTGTCACTTAAAGCTAATGGCTCAAATAACTAATTTCTTTGTAATCAGATGCAATGCTCAAACCAGAGCTGGACTTCTAGTTTGCTTTTACTTCCCTCAAGCACTGCAAAATCCCCCTCAGACTGCTTGAACTGAGCTGATGGCATCGTGATGAGGTCAGAAGCTCAGAACTGTGAGTGATGTTTGTTGGTCCCTGTGCTGCTGCTTCCAGCCTGTGAACCTCTCTGCTGGCAGAATTCTGTCAGCTGGAGAAGAGAGGGCTCCAGGAGACCTTAGAGCATCATCAGAGCCTTAAAGGGGTTCCAGGAGAGCTGGAGAGGGACTTTGGACAAAGGTGTGGAGAGACAGGAGAAGGGGCTGACAGCAGTGGGTTAGATGGGATATTGGGAAGAAATCCTTCCCTGTGAGGGTGAAGGTGCCCAGAGCAGCTGTGGCTGCCCCTGGATCCCTGGAAGTGTCCCAGGCCAGGCTGGACAGAGCTTGGAGCCCCCTGGGACAGTGAAGGATGTCCCTGCCCATGGCAGGGGCTTGGAATGAGAGAATCTCTAAGGTCACTTCCAACCCAGGCCATTCCCTGATTCTGTGCTCTGCCACAAATAAAAACGTGCTCTCCACGTGGCTTCCTGCCCTGACAGCAAACTGTGCCTTCTCCATCCAGCAGGAGGGAGCCAGGGCAGAGCCAGAGAGCCTCTCACACTGGTGTGCTCCTGGTGGAATTCAGGAACTGAATTCAGAACTGGAATTCTGAACTGAACACAAGTTGCCTTTTCCAGGGAGGAAGAGCTGGTAACACGCTGGGATCAAAGGCTGTGGGACCTACCCAAGCAATAACAGGAGGCACAGAGGTTCCCTCATCCCTCAGCAGCTCCCTGGAGCTGAACAAGTCAGCCAGGCAGGGCTGGAGGGGAGCACAGGCAGCACTGCTCTCACAAAAAGAGGCCACTGGAAACTCTCTGCTCCCCTCTGCAGCAGCACAAAAATGAGGGCAGTCCCTGGGATTAGGAGAGATCAGATCCAGCTCCCTCCTCTGCCTACAGGGATTGTTAAATCTCTCAGAAGAGTCCTAATTAGTGTGCTATGAGGTATTCTATGGAAGAATGCTCTTGGTTGCTCCTGATGTTATTGCACTTGGCATTAAATAATTAAATCTTTGCTGGAGAAAAGATGCAAGGGTAAAGCAGGGGGATGGGGGTGGGGGGGGAGAGAGAGTGCACCAACATGGCTTTTAAACAAAATGTGTGAGAGATTCAGACTTGTATTCTCATTCCTATCAATACAACCCCACTTCACACTACACAGTCACTTAAGGAGGGAACGTGTATCACCCTATCCCAAATCTACTAGACAATTGCATCAACTTTTAATTAATGTTAGGAGAATGTGGGGACACTCAGAGGGTCTGTTGGTGCACGTGCTGGTAGCACTTCTTACCTGCAGGGAAGAGACCCCTTCCCTGAACAGAAATGGATTTGTGTCCCTGAGCAGGTGGACCTGGAGATAAATCCTTCCAGCAGGGTTGCTGAGGAGTGCAAGGCACAGATTTATGTGTGTGATCTTGGTGCCTCTGGAGTGAAAGTTTAGCATGTGATAAGGCAGATGTATGGCTGCAGTGTTTAATTTGGTCAGAAGCTGTGGCACAAGTTTGTGTGAGAGCCCCTCAGTCTCTGCTATGAGGTCACTCTGCTGCTTTATTATTTTGGGACATGGCAACAGTGGGAAAGGGCTGCTCTGTTTAATGTCAGTTATGCTTGTGACTGAACAGCCCATGCAGTTCTACTGATACAGCTGCTAAAACCATTAAATTGTGATGTCCAGGGGACAGGGGAGGAGTTCTGCTGTGAGGGAGATGTTTTTTCTGATTTTAAAGCTGTATAGAAATATATTTGTGTATGTTTCTACATATACAGATACTAGAAAGGTGTGCCCGGTAAATTATTTTTGTGGTGACAATGCTTTAATTGTATCTGTGGTCTTTGCAGGTGATAGCCTAAGTATATAAGTATATATGGTTTTCAGTTTCTGCATATTGAGGCAGCAATGACCATGCTAATTAATTGTTATTTCTGGGCTTTTTGTAATGCTTTAATAAGACAAAGTTATACTTGAAGTTAATAATTTTCTGTGTGAGACGTGAATATATAATCTAGTAAGGGGAAGTTCTTTTGTATCATTCTGAGATGGCAAAGTTCTACATTTATCAAAAGTTCTGGGGCTTGAGAAAAGAGAGATCTCTTCTTGAGACTTCCAACATTGCCTCAGTAAGGCTAAAAGCCATGTTTCACTGCTTTTAAACCTAGAAAAAGGGAGTTATAATTAGTAATGTTCACTAAAGGCTTTCAAAGACTTTACAGTCTGAGGATGCTTCAAGGGTCAGGGAGGGCAAGGTCAGAGTTTCCAGCGTTCTGATCCCATTAGTGCAGAGCACTTAAGTTAATCTGTGCTGTGCTAAGACTAAGTTAACCCAGAGCTCAGGAGTGCAACAGGCAGGACTCAGGAGCTGCTGCAGCCTCAGAGAATGCCTCCCTGGAATCAGGGCCTTGAAGGGAACTTGCTGTAAGCACTTCTGGTTGTGCTGTTCATGGCCAGATATCCAAAATACAAATATGCCCTCTCCTACTAAACAGCCTGGCTTGGGTCTCTCTGGAAATCAAAGTCCCTGCATCTTGCTAGACTTATAAATTTATGTTTCAACATAATAATGCTCTTAATTTGGTGTACACTCTTTGATCCCTCATTACCCAAAGAAGGATTTATTTCAGTAATGAAGGAAATTATCTCTTTATACAATTGTTTTTGTTTCTTTTTTAAATTCCTCTGACTCAAAGTCACGTTGTAAGTGCAAAATAGAAATGTAGTATTTTGATACAAAGTGACTGCTGCAAAGGAAAGTTATTAAACTTCCATTAATCTGAATTCTGGCAAAACCTTTGGTGCCTTGTGGTGATATTCTGTCTGCAGCTGTGTTGTAGAGACCAGATGGCAAAGCTTTACACTTTTGCACACTCTTTAACTGAGATGCTGCATGAAATTAAACTACAGTTACATTATGAAGAGCAGGAAGCTTCCAAACTTGAGGAAAAAAATGAGTTTAAATGCTATGTCTCCTGAGGATTATGATGAGTCCTTTCCAGTCTCAGTATTGCAAATTATCTTTACTTTGAGACATTTGTAATGTGGCAAAAAGGGTTTGTTCAGATGCAGCTGGCATTTGTCACTCAGTGTGGTCACTGCAGAATTCCCTGTCTTTGGGATTTGCTAGCTGTGACTCTTGAGAAGGCTTGCCTCCCATGCTCATCAGATTGCTCTTCCCTCTCTGCTTCTAATTATCCATTGCCATTTTTAATTGAACAGCAGGATCTTTACATCATTCTTACTTCTTACATCATACCTTGATCAGCAATAGTTTAAAAAAATGGGGAAAAGACTTTATAAGGGAATTTGGTAAGCAAAGTCAAGATCAAAAGTATTTCCTCCTTGCTGTTTACTCCTCAAATTGAAGCACTGAGCTCAGTTAATGAGCCAGTCACATATGTGCACTTCAGCTGTGCTGAGTTGTGCTGTAACCAGGAGATTATTAGAGTACAGCAGATTTCAGTGCCATGGCAGTGTTTGGGTGAGCCATGGAATAGGGTGTGTCAGTCCCTGCTCTCTGCTCCCCTCCTGCCTGTGGGGCTCTGAGAGCAGATCTGGGGCTCTAAATCTGCCAAGCTCTGCCTCAGCCTCTTGGCTCTGAGCTCCTGCACTCTGCAGTCATCTAAAGATCTTCTCCTCTCAACGATCTCCAAACTCATTCCTGCTTATTTCAAGAGTTTATTACTCTGACCGATTTTCTTTCTATTACTTTTTCTATTGCTGCTTATTTCTGAATGCTTTTTCAAAGTGTAGGGATTTCACCTCAGCTAGAAGTGGCTGGGGCTTGCACAAAGGTGTCTGTTCTCTCCTCACCTAAATATGATTTATAATCTAGGTATATCTACATAAGGGCACCACATGAGGGCAAAATTATGCTTAATGATGCATGAAAATTATCACTTTGTCTTCATTTTATCCACTTATCCTGCATAAGTAGCTTCATGACAACTTTTGAGAAGGCCAGCTCTCAGGAAAGCTACAGGTGTTTGCTGGAGAAGTAATGACAAATAAATCACTTCTCTTGCTTCTGCAACCATTTCTTTGTCACTCAAAGTTCAAGGCTCTGCTGGTTCCACTTGTGTGACGAGTTGCACCAGCTGAAGCTGGGATTTGTTGACAAAATCTGTAAGGAAACTGATTTTGCTCAGGACAAAAGACATCAACAATTGAATCCTGTTTCCCATCACTTCTCTGAGGTCTTCTGGTCCGTGGTTCTGTCACAGTGCAGGATTTCTGGTTTTGGCAAAAGAAGCACATTCTTCATTTTATTGCTGCTTATAATTTCCTCTGTTATCAGTATAGGATATTATTTTCTTGTCTGTTCTGCTGCTCTCTGGTGCTTCCACATCCACATTTCTATTCACACTTCATCCACATCCATCTTCATACTTCTGTCTTTCAGAGGGCACTTCAGCTATGATCAAATTAAATTGCATTAACATATTAGCATTGTTAAATGCATTATATACCAGCCCTGAGATACCACCAGAGTCATAGAAATTGCCCTCCAGGATACAGGAAAACAAACTGAGCTGGATATGTGCCTCTCCCTAACCTGACTGGGGAAGTTTTGTTTCTCCTTTCCTTCTGCTGTTGCTATTTTCTCTCTGAACATTAAAATCCCAGCTGTATTTTTTTTTTTTTAATGTTTGTGTTGAGGACTTCTGGAATATATGGACACTTTTGGAAAGACACATTTATCCAAGTTGTAACTAAAAGGTAGTGCATGAGTTCAGCCTTCTTCATTGCTACTTCATTTACCCATGACATTCCCAAGCTTGCTGCAGTATCTGTGAGGAAGGAAACAAACTTAATTGCAAAGTCAATGTTAAATGAATTTATAAGTCATGCACACTTTGCACAAGTATCTTCTTCCATGAACTTGAATTGTCACATTAACTTAGTTTTCTCCTAAAGGGCTTTGAGAGTGATAATCTCATTTTCTCATCTAGTTTCACATGTAACAGACATGAGGAGCTACTGGCCTTGAGCATAAAATCCTTCAAATGTATAGTGGTATTTTAGGAATCTTAAAATATAGTGAGCTCGATGGTTTTTTTTAAAAAATACACTTGAAGTGAATACCTGAAAAATATGCTGCATAATGAAATGAGATATGAAGTGATTGCCTTGAGAATAACTTACAAAGATGATTTTTGCCCTTCAACTCCTGCTCTATACTGAGCATTTCTCTCACATATTAGTTTCCAAGTGGATTTCAGTGCCAGTAAATAATGAGTCTTTGAAATGGCTGGAAGTCAAGAAACTTCTTCTCCCAGGAATAAAGAGCACTTTTTTACACAATCCCCTCCACCCTGCAGCCTTATTCTGGGAGCAAGCTGCAGCTCCAGTGGCTAACCCACTCCAATTAGAATGGGCAATCAGTCGTGAGCCTGCCCGAATGCCCGGGGGGAGGATGTGCTCCTTCCTTAGACGAAGAAGAGAGAACCAAATAGAAAAATTCCAGTTTTTCATTTTCCTGTGGTAATAACACAAGTGGAGTGTCAGGTTCTGCTGGCTGGCTGCTGGCTCAGGTGCACAGGCACAGTGACAGAAATTTGTGCAACACACTCAGGGGGGGTTTTTGCTCTCCTCAGTTTTCTGGGGAGGCACAGGGGCTTGGGGTGATGTCAGGGCTCAGGAGGTGCAGATCTGAATTCTGCACAGGGGCTTGGGGTGATGTCAGGGCTCAGGAGGAGCAGATCTGAATTCTGCACAGGGGCTTGGGGTGATGTCAGGGCTCAGGAGGAGCAGATCTGAATTCTGCACAGGGGTTTGGGGTGATGTCAGGGCTCAGGAGGAGCAGATCTGAATTTTCCTGAGCACATCCTGGGAGTGAGAGGCTGTGCAGTGCAAGCAGCTGCTGTGAGTGCAGAGGGGAGCTGCAGGTAAGGAGGGAGGAGTTATCCTGTCACACAGGTTTCTGTTCCACCACTGTTTGCTTGCCTGTTTCAGTGCAACTTATTGCTGTTGTGACACCCTGGAAACTCAGAAAAGTCATTGTGTAAGGGCAGCAAATTCAGTCTGAGCATCAGCTCTACTGGAAACAAAGCTGGCTCTTTGTGAATGTGAAAATTGAGATTTTCATTCTTAAAAAAACCTAAAGCTTAAAACACTGGGTAGAGTGTCCTCCAGAATGTTTGATAGCACAGTACAGAAGGAAGGTGTGTTTAAAATCCAGATCAGAACTTATGGCCTTGGTGTGTCCAAATTCATATTTGTGTCTGTAAGGAGATGGTGATCACAAGATCAGTGAGACTTTCCAGGCTTTGTACACAGCAGATTCTTCACAAAATCTTTTTTCTCATGTTACGTGCTGAATAAGCCACTACAGGAAAAAAAAATCTATTAAAAAAAAATGTGTAGATTCTCTATCAACAATAACTGAAAAAAAAAAAAAAAAACCAAAACCCAACAAAACTGATTTTAGGGTTTTTTTAAACGTGCTGGGGGAACACTGAAAAGTAAGCTTGGGTTGTGTCCCATGGAGGGAGTCTCCTGTTTCTGGCCTTCTGGTCAGCAAAGTGAAATGGTGGATTGAAGGAGATTCCTGTCCTGGTGGTTTGCTCTGGGTGGAACAGGCAGGATGGTTGTGCAGGTTTTTTTTGTGATGAGGAACACATCTCTGTGTTAATGGGGGAGGAAAATGATTCTCTCAGTTTCTATGGGTCAGCCTTAGCTTTCTTTTTTATTTATCTTGACATTTATATAATAAAGTTGTTTATGTGCAGAACACTTACCAGGGCCAAAGATTTGCTACAAAGAACCAGGAACTCTTTTCAGATGTGCATATTTTAGATGCCATGCTCTTAAATCTACCTGGGATTCTGTTATTTAAAATAAATAAATAATTGAGTCTACTGCCCTTGTATCTCTCTCCTCCAGCCCTTTCCTGGTAATAAAGAGTGCTATAAATGATAGCTGAATCTGGTAATTAGACAAGACTTCTCTTTTCTGTTTTTTGGTGGGTTTTTTTTTTTTTTT
>VZTT01024141.1:71734-84038 GCA_013400855.1 Buphagus erythrorhynchus
TTTTTTTTTTACTGTAATGCATTTTGTCTGTTTACTGGCTTGAGGTCCCTTCCCCCTGTGAGACTTATCTTTTTAATGGCAGTCATTTTTAACATGCACAATTTTTCTGTAAGCATGACATTCACTATCTCTATAATAACAATCATTTGGCTTATGATTTAAACCATTACAACACTGTACCATGCTGTGAGACTCAAATGCTGGCTTCACTTCTTCATTGTTTATTTTCCTATCAGCATGTTGACAGTTCATAACTCTTGGCTACTTCCACACTGAGTGCAATTTCTGTAAAGCTTTAGTGGAAATAAAGAACTGCATCAGACAATTGTTTTTTTGATTACTTGCCTAAGCATGCTGTAAACTTGGTATCAAGATGCTGAACTGGACAGTCACTATAACATGGCACAAATTTGCTGGGAAATAGGTGCAGCACCACTCTTTAAAATATAGGTGAAGTGTAATAGAGAAAGATCAATGAAAATCTTTCTACAAGCTATAGTCAAGCTGGGATATATTAAGTACTAAATTAATAGACAGATTTATTGCCTGGCCAATTTTCTTTCCTTGCTCTGCCCCTCTTCTCTCCCTCACTTCTCTTCTTGAGAGTTTAGTCATGATGGCCTGTGAGAGTGAAGAAAATTTGTTTTTCAGGTGATGGTTTTGTTTGAATTAGTGGGATTTGTTTTGATTATCTAAAGCTTCTGGAGAGATCTTTGCTCCCTGCAGTCATTTCACACATTTTCCTGCTCTTCAGTTCTCTAAAGGAATTCTGGAGCCAGCCCAGCCAGCAGGAACAGGAGAGGGCATTGCTGATAAATCTCATCTCAGGACAAACAGGCTCTGGAAACTTAGCACAAGGTTCTAAGTTCAGTATGAACAAATGACTGGAATTTCTTTTTTAAAGTGGTTTTCATCTCAGACAAAGAGAGTGTTTGTTTTTTTATTTTTTAAAGCTGTTTTCCAAGTCGTATCTCTGCCATGAGATTCTCAGACATATTTTGAGTCCTGTCCTATTTAAAAAAAAAAATATTTAAAGGACTTTTCATGTGGAAAGAAATTATTTTTGCAAAGTATCCAACCTGAGATGTACATATGTTTAACTTGGTCAATGTCTTATGAAGCAGGCAGTTTCTGGTCTGCACATTTTTATCTTAATGAGCCTTCCCTTTAAAATAAACAGTAATATTCTGGTCTTCTATACAATGTAGGAATTGGTAATGACCAAAAATATACAGTAAAGCCAAAAAATTTCATTGTACTCATTTTATTGCACTTTTTTATTTCTTTTCTGGATTAGAATTTAGGGGGTTTTTTTGTTTTTGTTTTTGTTTTTTGTAGCAACAGTTTTGTTATTAAAATGAAAAATACAATGAAGGAGAACTTGCTGTCTTAAAGATGATTGAAGCTGCCTGTCATAGGCAATGCAGAGGCAGAATTTGGTTTATGCAAAGATAAATTTGTTTAATAAAATCTCATTTTCCAGCCTTTAATACTAATGAGTTGGAGAGCTTCTACTTTCAGATACTAATGACTTATGAATATGTTAAACTGCACACACCATATTACCTGGGTGTACAATTAAACTTCAGGTTTGCCTTGCTTATATTTAAGCTTCAGGAATTGTGTGATCATTCCCTTTCCAAGAAAATATTTGCAATGTGTCTAGTTGTAGATAAAAGGCTTGACATCGTGTTTTGAGCATTTAGTTTAAAGGCTTGGCATCTGGAGAAGTTAAGAGATATTTCAGAATGGTTTTTAATAAATCTGATGTCAGACAACACAAGATTTCAGAGTGAGTGACTGCAGTTGCAGTCTAATTTTTATATAGGGCAAGTATTGCATAAGGAACAGACACATAATTGTATATTTTTTTGGAGAGGATTGCAGGGGCAGTGTGTGGGGATTTCATCTGAGTCAATTTTTGAGATGGCTTTTTGTGAGATGACCTCCTGAGGACACACTCAGTGCCTGCAGATGAAAATGTTGGTTATTCCCCAATTTCTTAACTTCCTTATAAGTGTTTAGTGAATTTGTACAACACAAATTAATGATGTGTTTTGAAGAATATTTTATACCATTTTACACTCTCCATCATGTTGGTGTGGAAATACCTACTTCCCATTTTTCTTGAATTCTAGCATTTGAATTCACATTCTTGTAAAAGTAAGCAGGTAGGAGGAGGGTAGGGCAGAGCTTAACTTTGAAACGTTCTTCTTCCACTTGAGATTTGCCTTTGTTTTTCGTCTTGAAATTCAAATTGCTGGGCAGAGAATAATTCGTGTTAATGCAGCTGTTACTCACTTTGAGAGATCTCTAATGAGAAGAAAGTGCTCTGAGCTGGGGAACAAAGGGTGAAAAATGTCATTCTGCACATCAAGTTTTCCAAAAGTACTCCTGAAGCAGACAGTACATTAACTTTAAAAGAAGAAAAAAAAAAGGAAAAAAAAAAAGAACATTTGAACGAGTACAGTGTCAATATGTTATAAAAGTCTCTTAAACCTCTTGTCATTTGGGATAAGGACATCAATAATAGTCATTGTCAACTTTCATTAAACTCAGATCATCCATTTTTTAGTCCCTCAGGATGTTTTTCATTGATATTTTCCCTGGAAAGAGAAAAGGCCCTACATCAAGCCAGTGCATAAAGCTTGATTCCTTTCCTCAGGGCTCTTAGTACAAGAGAAACAAATTATTTTAATTACTCTTTTTCTGTCTTGATTTCTTTTATTATTTGTTTGTTCAGTTGGTTTTTCTTCTGAGCTCCTCTCGGGTGCTCACCCTGTTTCTAGATGCAGAAGGACCCTTGCTTATTGATCCACATAAAAACGTCCCAGAAAAAGGAAATCTTCCACTTGCAAACACATAAAAAAGGGAGATGTTGAGAAAATTACATCCATGCTTCCCTTTCCCTAGGGATTTGTCTCAATGTTGTTGCTGATATTCTTTAGTTTACATGTGTCTGGAATTTGGCTTTTATGTCCTTCTTAGCTCCTGCAGGTTGAGTTACCAGCATCACCTGAGTTCTTTGGGATTCTTTTGGGAAAGACAAGAAAGATAAAATTCCTGACTATGGCTTCAGTCTGAGGTCTTTGCCAACACAGGAGGAAGGTGGCAAGTGGTTTTGAGCATGGATGTTGGTATTCAGAAATCAGTATTTCAGACCTATTTGTCTTTTTCTAAGGAAGAGAAGGAAATTGTTTTCTATACAATGACCTATTTTATCAGATCTGGATAGAGATTTTGCTAGAAGTAGATAAATATTCTCACAGGAAAAAAAAAAAAGAAACAAAAAACCCAAGAAAAACAAACCCAAACCAAACAAAAGCCTTATCAGAAAACCTCTTTAATCATATTTTTGTGTGCCAGGCAAAGAATTTGGTGAAAGAAAGACAAGTCTGCTTAATGTCTGCTTAATAGTTAGGTGGGGGCACGTGAAATAGTCCTGTAAAAATATGCATCAGTGGAGTTCCCCATCATAATTAATTTCTTTGTGAGTTTTTTTTGGTTTTGGCTTTCAGAGTTAGGTGGTTTTTATTTTTTTTTTTATTAATTATGACCAACCAATCCCACTCAAAGTTTCATTAGCACAGCATTTGCAGAGCTGGGGAAATTTCTTTCTCTGGTGTCAGTTTTTAAGAGACTCTTCAGGTGGTGAATGTACTCATCATCCCTCTTTTGTCAGGGCATGGGGCTTCATTACAGCGTGCAAACTCTTCAAAGGGCAGAGCTGCTGGTGAGGGACCCTGCAGCTTGTGAGGGAAGGTGTCCTGGAGTGTCATTGTCAGCCCTCAATGCAGTTGGACCTCGGGCCATTCCCACAACATCTCCAATTCTGTTCCCCTCTGACCCCTTTCATGGCAGAAAATGGTAGAATTGTGCAGTTGTGTCTTTGAAAAGTGGTGGAGAGCCTGGCACAATGGGTTCCTTCTAATATCCTAGAGCACACTGAGGCAGCCCCACAGGGGTTTCAAAGGGGGGAAATGACACTGATCATCATATGGGGCAGTTCACTCTTCTCTTCAATCTCACAAATAAACAATGGGCGTGCTTTTATAGTCATTGAAAGCCACTCTATAAAATGATGCATGAAATGATCCTGCAAGTGCTGGCCTGGAAATACACTGTATTTTTCAGAACAGCTCAAATGCAGTGATTCCCTGTGAGCCTTTCTAACACCAGGGCACCCTCTGACCCAAATCCTCCAAAGGGACTGAGCTTTGTGAAACAACTTAAAGGGCTCTGCCATCAGAATAGTGTAACACTGAGAGTTTATTGTGTGTGTGAGGAAAATGGAGAGACAACATTGCCCTCCAATACAAATAACAGCATTGCTCTCTAATACAAATAAGAGATGTTTTTCTTGCAGAGGGGACTGGAATTGGTGTGTGTGACACAGCCCTTCCCCCTCCCCAGCAGGGACACGATCTCCCTGAGTTACCTGAGCCGTGTTTTGGTGGCAGTGCAGCCACTCTGGCATCTGGGCACATCTTCCAGCTGCTGCAGGGAAGGGATGGAGCCAGATGTGCCAGGGATGAGGGAGGGGCACTGCAGGATCCTGCTGAGTGTAAGTTTGGGGATGACAGACAAGCACCTTGAATTTCTGTGCAGGTAAGCACTTCTCTTCCTCACCTCACTTTTACACTTTGCTAAATCCTGATCTGGTGCTTGATTTTCTTCTTATGACATAGTTGTGAGGACATGTAGTTTAGAAAATCTTGAATCAATTCACTTCTCTTTGCTCTGCCTGCCCCAATTTAAAGCTGTACTTACTGGGAGAAGGCACAGGGATCTGGAAGCAAAATGATGTTCACCTCTTGGCTTTCTGTTGTAAGCATAATATTCAGAGTGTTTTTGCCATATTAATGTGTAGCTCGTAATTGTTAATATTGCCAGTGATTTACTGATGAGCCTCTTAACTTTAAGCAATGCTGTGACTCAATCCCTTTCCCTGTGGCATTAAGAGCTAATTTGACAGTTGCTACAGGCAAAGCTGCAAGATGACTCAGATTGTCAAATGTCCTTTGTCCTCGCAAATGCAAAATCCTCCAGCCAAGTTTCAAATGCAGTTCCATTTTATTCTAATTTATTGTTCATTTCTCTTCTTGACACAGCAGCTCCCTAACGAGTCAGTGCATCATTACTTAAATGCTTGCTCACAAAGGACTCCTGTCAATCACTGGCACAGGGCATCAAGCAGGAAGGATTTCTGATCAAACACATTTTGAAAGGTCTGCCACAGCAATGGGGAAAAGCTGAATCAGTCTGGGGGAAGGGAAGGGCTAGACAACACTTATTTGTATCAAGCAGAAGAGATTATCTTAAATGGGCCTAAGACACTGAAAATCAAGTAGAATGAATTCATTTCTACTTCTTAGAATGCATATATTTTAAAGCATTGATTATAAGGCAAGTGGTGGATAAAATACTAATGCCAATGAGCAGAGCAAAAATGAACCATGAGACCATTCAGACCTTCCTGGGGCTGCAAAGAACCTTGGACTCAGCCAGAAAATCACTAAAAATAAAATGAGAGATTATTCCTCTGAGGGTGAATCACTCCTGGGTCTTCTGCATTAAAAGTAATGAGAGTATTTTAAATAATCATTTTTTTCTCATGCATCTTTATGAGTCATGATCTTGATTTTATTTATTTTAAAATACCCACAAGAAGAGAACATCAGTGGTTCAGTTTTCCAAACAATATGTTTGCTTTTAATTTATTCTAAAATATAATTGTTCTTTACACAATATATCAAAGCCTCCATCAGTTCAAGAGGTAAATGGCACAAAGGAATTGATCAATTTTAAATTCAAAATATTAAGATAGATTTTTCATTTTGTGTACCTCAATGAAAGTAATTAGATTTTTTCTCCCCCCTAATCTGAGAGGAATTTAACGACAGTGTATAGCCTTGAACTTCCCCTGATCTCTGCACTGTAGCTGCATACAAATCAATGACACACTGCACTGACAAGAGTTTATGTCCTTGTCAGCTCAAAGTTCTGGCCACTCAGGGCTGTCACACTGAAGGTGAGCTTTGCACATCTGGATTTTTCCATCACCCCTGGTGGGGCAGGGAATTGGAGGAAAACAGCAATGGTTGTGATTCTCTGCCAACCTTTCTTTACCCCAAATCTTAAAAACAATGAAATCTTTCTCCCAAATGGGAAAATGTTGCACTCCCTGAGGAACTTCTGGAATGCCCAGAATCCCAGTGGGATTCTCACTCTGGGCATTGAGTCAGGAGACCAAAAGGAGAAACTGTATGATGATTCAATACAGCAAGAACTGCCATGCATAGAGACAAGGAAATATGGACAATGCTATTTTGTCACTAACTTTTATGTGCCTCGCTCTGAAATCAACTTTTAAGTTGCCTTAATATAATTCTCTATGCTGTGTTTTGATAAGAAAACAAAAAATCCCCATCACAGCCATGGTCTGAAACTGCAATATTGCCATGGTCCACCATTTGGCTTCATGCACAGATTCTTAGAAATATTAATGATGATGATGATTGTATTACTATCACCATCATCATCATCATCATCATCATTATCATCATCATCATCATCCTATTCTGAGGTGAAGAGACTTCAGAAAGTGAATTCTTGCTGAGCTTGAAAAGAGCTGTGGCCTTGAGTCAGTGATAGGATCTGGGTTTCACTTCCTTCTGTAGTATGAAAACTGAAATTGTGTAACCCAGGAGCCCGAGGGCTGCTCTGTGTTGACCCAGAAATGGAGTCACAACAAGATCTAAACCCTTCCAAAAATTTCAGAATAAAAGACCTGGCAAAAGGGTTAACTCTGTTAAGACACAAGACACTGAGAAAATGGTCAGGCTGAAATGCAGCTGTTACCATCAAACACTACATGTGCTGCTTGTAGAATAAATGGGTTTACTTAGTACATATTCCTCACCTCTTTGGAACTAAGGAAAATCAGCAATTCTGTTAAAATCCAATTCTTCCCCTGTCTTGTTTCCAGGTGCTATTAAAAAAAAAAAAAAAACAAAAAAAAAAAAAAAAACACAAAAAAAAAAATCACAGTCCCTAAACTGATTGACTTTTGTCAAGAGCTTTTTCAATGTCACAGAAATAGATTTCATTGGTGTTGACAGCCTGGCTTGATGCTAAGCTTGTATTGAAACCCTACCAACAGGAAAAAGACTGCTGAGTTGAACATAATGGTCATATTAGGGTTTTTGCAGTGCTTGTCTCTGTGGTGGATGTGATTTCCTCTATTTTGACCCCAAGAAGCTTTTTACAGCAGCTCATTTAAAGTTCATGTCTCCAAAAGGAAAACAGTGGAAATACAAAAAGTGAAATGATCAACTGCACTTTTATTGCGAGCAGCCCTCCCACCGGCCACGGGCTCTGCGGGGAGCAGGGATGGGAAATCAGTGCTGCCCTTAAAACACAGGAAATGTCTTTTCTAACACAATGTACACGAAACTCCCTGGTACTCTCCCTCTCTGTGAACCACTCGAGGGTGGGAGGTGCAGATTCCAGCCATGTGCTAGAATCCAGAGTGCTCCTGGATGCCTGCCCTGCTCAAGCTGCCCCTGCTGCTGTCTGCTGCTGGCACTGAGCATTTCGTGGCCTCCTAAGGGGCTCTGAATAATGCATCCATCAGCAACTTTCACATCCTCTGAGACCATTCCCATTTTCTGAAGCAGCTTGGTTCAGGGCTGTAATTGAAACCATGCACTGAATTGGTATTTTTATATTGGCCACTCTGAAAGTCTGGTCCCAGCTTTTCTATGTGCTGTCATCTTCTTTTTCTACACAGTCTTTGAAAAAAAAAAAAATAAATCCCTGGAAAGAGTCCAGCATCTCAGTTGAAGCCATGGCCATTCCCCACCCTGGTGCTCTCCTGTTTGTGGTCAGCCAGCAATCTCCAGCCATGCAAACCAGGGGAAGGAAATGAACTCTCTCCCTCCTGTACTCAGATTATTTCCTGGATAGAATTGAAGCAGAGCTCACCCTTTTTTCTGTTCCTTTTTACCAAAGGCTGCTCAAGGGCAAGTTCCCAGTCAATAATCTCTCTGTACAAATCTGCTTGTCTCCCTTGGTGGTGGCATCCCCTCAGTGTGGGGTTAGGAGGGGTATCCTGGAACACCCTGGGTTGGAAGGGACCTACCAGGACCATCAAAGCCCAAGAGTTTCCCATTGAACACAATCCCATGGTCAGAAAGGAGCACTGGAAACACAAATATTTAACAGTTCCACCTCTGCCTCCCACTCTCCTTAAACAATCCTAGTCTGGAAAGGGAAGGACAAACCCAAAACTCTGCAGAACTGTGGCAAGATAGGAAAAGTTCACAATTTATTGGTGTCAGCTGGGTACTGTTTATTCCTGGAGTTTGCTCACATTTTTGCAGAAGAAGCAGAACTAAGTTACACTTTTGTCCTTAGCTATGACTTTTTGAGAGTGTGACTCAGGTAGGAAACTTGTGTTTAATATTCCACTTTGGTGATGATGTGTGCAAATCTGTTCCCCTAACACCTTTTCAGATTATTTTTTTTTTAAACCTTTTTCCCCCCCATTTGTACAGATGTAAACTTGTCAAGTGGGACGTGGTTCAAATAGTGTGGAGAAATACAGTTAATTGTTCAAAAATACTTTTAAAAATGCTGTAATTTGTTACAAATAAGTTGAATTATAAACAGCAAAATTAAGCTTGGTACTAATTTCTCTTGTGTTCCTCCCAGTTGGCAAAAATAGAAAATGGCTAGTCAGCTTTCCCATTGTTTACATAGTTTTGAGTTTTTAATTAACATAATCTGCTTATTGCAATGTAGCTGTTAATTGCAGCCAGTTGAAGGAGAGGGGTACAAATTGCTGTTTATGTAGTAGAAGAAGGAGCCAAATAATTAGGGAAACTGTTTCCCATATAGGAAATGACAATATTTTCTTTCTTTACACGGAAACATAAATAAATCTGTGACCAACTGTTTAGACAGCATTTAAAAAGCACTGTAGCAAGGCGAAGAACTTCAATACATTCAAATTGGTTCATTTCTCCATCAACTTGCCTGAACACATTTTTCTTTTTAATGAAAATGAAGCTTCTGTTAAAAGGAACTTCATGCTCAGTTTTGGGGATTTGAGGGGGGGTCTGTAAATTCTCTCTGCTCAGTCCTAGAACTGTTTTGCAGCACAGCTCTGAGGTGCTGCAACACCAGCTCTGGACTTTTAATATCTGAGAATAGCCTGAGTTTTTATCAGAATGAGTGTCAAGGTCTGTGAGTGTTCCAAGACTATTTTAGTGTCTTCATTATTGGCAATTAAAATGATGACTGTTTAGGCACTGAGTATTTCTATTTATTTTCTTCAAAAATGATGGGGTTTTAACAAGGAAAAAAAATAAATCAATGGTTTTGGCAAATATTCATATGATATGCCTGTCTCTAAGCATGCTTAATTATTATATGTGACTCTGCAGGGGAATCTTGGGCAAAGAACCATTAATTTTGACTTTTTCTGCAAACCTAAGCAACAGAACCAAACCTAATTACAGAGCTGAGTTTTGTCCCAGTCATATAATCCACTGTGTGAGTTTTACTCTTCTTCACACTTGCACTGCAGCCAGTTATGGCAAAGGTTATTACGTATTCTAATCTCATAAAATAAAAAGGAACAAAAAGGGATGCTGTTAAGATGACTTGGTTCTCTTTAAACACAGCAAGCTTTGCTTTATGCTAGAATGAACAATGATTAAGAAGGTTCGACTGCATTATTAGAAATCTTTAATTGCAAAACGAGGAGCAGCTATGTATTTTGTGAAATGTAATCGAAGTCACTCGCAGCAGCAAATTAAATATATTCATGAGTAAAACTTCCAAATATTTTATCTGTTGACCTTTACCATACACTGTAAAATTGGTGCTGTTGCATAACTTTAAAAACATCAGTGCTGGAATGTGGGGCCCGATTCTGGTTTCACTTACAGCTAGTGGAGTTTGAAGCTCTGTGACTGATAATGCTGACAGCTGATCCTTATGGCTCAGAGATTGCCCTTCTGCCCACAACAATACTAATTTCTGATATTAATAACAAGGACAATGGTTATTGATCTATTCCAGATTACACACTGCTTCTCTAGGCTTGGCACCTGAGTCAGGGAAATGGGTGATGAATTGATGGCAGGATAAAATGGCTCCTTGGAAGTAAAATTTATACTTTGAATCTTCCAAATCATTGTTGCCATGATAATTCATTTTATTTTGTGACAGAACACTGGGGTCTGCAGTGAGATTTAACTCAGGCTGGTGCTACTGAAGAATGTCGTGATGAATTATGTCCAGAGGATAATAGATCCTGGTAAAAAAAAGAAAACCTAAAATGACCATTAATGCTGTTTTTCAAGAGAAACAGCTCTCTTATTTACAGGATGTGAAGAGGGGTGATGGAGAGCTTTTAGACAGAAATTGAAACAACTCTTAAAACATCCTAAGGTTCTCAGAATACCACCTTGCCCCCCTCTTCCTGGTTCTTTATGATTCCAATCTCTTTTGAGTGAAAATGCTACAATGAAATATATTATCCCTTTTATTGTAAGGAGAGAGATAGAACACTTACCGAGCAATTTAAGAGATGCAAGTGAACCTAATCACTCCTGAAATCAAAAGAAGTAAAGAGAAAATTCTTTTTCTCCTTCTTTTGCCTGGTAATGTATGTGAATCCTTAGTTTTGGACTCCTTTCACCATTCTGTCTCAACAAATGAGCATAGGCAGGGAATAGATCTTCACATTGCTGCACTGCTCCCAGCTCAGAGCTGCCACCCCTTTATGCTCTGCTCCATTTCTCTGGTGTTTCACCAACTTTTCCAGTGGGATTGCAACAGTGGTTATCAATCGGTGCAGGGCTCAGAATGGTTCTTCTGGGACTATGCTGATGAAAAATGTTAGTGTGAGGTGGAGAAGGAGCTTGTGTTTCATGGGGGTCGAGATTCCTGACATGTTACAGAATTCCTTCAGTTTTGTCTCAGTTTTTTTCTGTCTGTATCAGTGGGTCATTCAGCCTTTTGCACAACAAATCCCTGGGATCAGGACTGCTCTTCTGCCCCCAGGGTAATTGGTAGCTTGAGTATCAACTGGTTAGAGAGAGGGTAATTTAAGCAGGTCAAAACTGCTCCTGAATCAACATGGTTGAATGCTTTATTTAAGTGAAGATAAGGAGCACACAGGAGCGTTGCTGAAATCTGAACCAGGATTTCATGGACTTGGTTGGCTGGCACTCACAGGCAGAATAATTTATCAAAGATTGTGAAAAAGTACAAACATCTTCTTCAGCAAGAGCTTGTTCCTGTGCAAGGCTCTTTGTTTCCAGTGGCTTTGTGGTGAGTGAGTGACAGCCACCAGCAGCCCCCTCACAGGGGACAGGGAGGTGACAGGGGGTGCATCACTGTTCATTTTGTTGTGGAAATTGGTATAAACCACAGCACTGACAGTTTGGAGCAGATTAAGCAGCACTTTTATAGAAAACTATAAGACCTTTTGGCAGCTTGCAGGTGAGAAGGAAGCTATCTGCATGTGCACAATACACTGTATTTGATTAATTTAAATTGCTAAGGAATCAGCATAGGATTTTTTTATATCCCAAATCAAGGGAGCGATTGAGATTCTGTTCAAAAGATTTTCTCAAAAACTCAAGGGATAAAGGAAATAGTTGCTTGATGCAGTGGCATCTTTTCAATTCAGATGGATTCTAATGATGAATAGGAACATCCAGAAACACTGATTTTGTTTTATTTTCACTTTTAACATGTCTTGGTAATAAACAAGCCCTATGAATAAATATACCTGCTAAAACAGTGAAATGGGCTCTGTGGCATTAAGTGTTCCTCCCCTTGCAGTGCAGCAGCTGGAAAATTGTGATCCAACCACAGTGACACAGTTCCCCCACATGGAGCACTTCTGCAGCAAGACATGTTAAAAGCAGGAATAAGATGAAATGTTATTGTGGGGCCATTGATCCTGTGTTACCTAAAAGGAGTGAATACAGGTGTCAGAGCTGACCAAGTGCTAAGCCACCCCAGCCTATGCAAAGCTCAGTACAGAACAGTGGCAAACAGCCTCATCTTTGCCCAAATTATGGTGGGGGTAGGGGGGAGAACAGGTGAGCTTTAGAGCCAACAGGACTATAAAAGCTGTCAGGTTCCCTAAAAAAGCAAAGCTTGGATGACAACTGCAAGTGCATTCTCAATGAAAATAGGAATTTCACTTAAAATTTTGAAAGTTGCTTTCAAGTATCAAGTGTCCCTTCCAGGTAATGTCATGGAGTTTTATTATCTAGTT
>VZTT01024141.1:84063-100829 GCA_013400855.1 Buphagus erythrorhynchus
TAATAATAGTAATAATAATAACTGATTCTTTCCTTCTGCAGTCTGTGTCAATAATTCTTTCCCCCTTTCCCCTTTTCTTTCCCTCTTCTCCCATCCCCTGCAGTGTGTCCTTCCCACCACTGCACAGCAAGTCAGTGCAACTCATCCCTCACCACCAAACCAGTGCTAAGTCTCTTAGAATCACTGATCTTTCTGTTTTGAATAAGGCTTTAAAATATTGAGTCTGAAGCTTGAACACAGCACTTGTGCCACATTCAGTGCTGACAGTCAGAGTTAGAAGTGGAGCAATCCACTGACAGGAATAATTTGGAAGTAAACTGACAAATTCTGTCTGGTTTGATTTCTTTCATTTTCCTACTCATGAATCATTCAGGAACTGACTGAATATTCTCAGAACACACCTTGCTTTCTCTCAGACAGGCAAGATTCTCTTTTTGCCTCCTGCTCTGATGACTTGGTGCTATTTGGTGTGATTTTGATGAAAAAGTGGAAACCCTTGGCTCACACAGCTCTCCTCTCTCCTCCACAGCTCTGCTTGCAAAGGGGATTCTCTGTGGCTGCCAGGGATTTTGAGTTGCTTTTCAAGAGACTGGTCTAATCTAATCTAAAGCTCTCCAGTGAGAGGGAGTTTATATCACTGCTGTCTGGGAGGAACTGATGCTCAAAATCCATATTTGGTTGTTTTATTTACATCTGTCTGGCAGCTCACTGAAGGAAGTGTACTTGGATAAAATTGTTCTGCCATTTTCAGATCCACAACGAGACCTTAGGCAAAGGAAAATGCATTTTTTTGGGGTGATGAACATGTCACGAGAAAATGAGCTTTCTTTTCTTGTTCCTGTCCCTAGCATGAAATATCAGATAGAAAATGGAGAAGGTTCCAGTCAAAGACTGATCTGAGGTGAAACCCAGTGTGAGACCCCCTCCATCACTTAAAATATTCAGGATAAATCAAGCTTGTCCATGGCCATGGGGTAGGAATATCTGTACAGCTTTCAGCTTGAGTAAAAGATGACTTTTATATTAACTCCAGCAATCCAAGTTTTCCATTTATGTCTTCTATGTGTTTTTCAGATGCTGTGGTTGTGGTTAAGTTTAAGGGTTGAGGTTTTTTTTCTCTTTCCATAATCCATGCTTCCTGGTCAATGAGATTGAGCAAATTGACACTAAATAAAAAACTAATTAAATAATGTGATTATAAATTGTTTATCCTCAGGGAATAGATTATAAAAAAGTGAAAATAAATGCTGTCAGGATGCAGTCTGAATAATAATAATAACAAATTCTTGTAGCTTTTGGCTGCCAGTAGGCAGCTACCAGCTGAGTCAAGATGCACCCTCATCTCCTGCCCATTGCCTTTGAGCAGCAGTTATGGATTAAGTCTGACAGAGTGAAAATAAATGGGAGAGTGTAGCTGAAGCCAAGCATTTATCAATCCTGGTTGTACTCTTTGCAAGGCAAGCCTGATAGAATTTAATAAGATAACAAAAAGCTTAACAGTGTCTTCAGGATGTCAAAATATGGATTTATGCCCTGTATCCATGGTACTACTCTTAACTTGATGAATTTTAAACTGTTGCAGGTTTTGGGTTTAGCATCCATAAGTCAGTAGGTGCAACAGGAATTATTTTTTAGGTACTAAAGTGAATACCTGTGCATGCATATGGCAGGGACATTCTAAAGTGCCAGGTATCATAAAATGGGGGGAAGAACCAGAGAGAGAGCATTGGGATAACAGATCTGCTCCCTCATTATGGGTCATGTTGTGCTTTAAATTGTCCAAAAGCTTTGTTTCACACAGTTTAGGGACTAAACCTGTGAATGCAGGAAGAGCAGGAAGAGAGAGACCCACAATAAACTGAAAGAACATTTCCTTACCTCTTTTTTTTTTTTTTTTGGTTGCTCTTTTACATTCCTAGATGTTATCATGGCCCCTCTTTTCTCTGTTCTTCATTACATTTGAAGTGAGCAAACAGGATGCCAGCATCAGCAAGGTTATTTTTCTATCCCTCATTTAGTATCTTCACTGGTTACCAAACCTTTGGCTCCAGTGACATTCCACTGTGTGGATCTGGTGATTTTCTGAAGAACCCTGTGAATTTTCACAGCACAGAACATATGGGCCTGTCTGCTGCCTGTAGCATTTCTCCCCAATGAGAGAAAATTAAACAATTGTGGGTGGGTTTTGTGCCTGTGTGTAATAAATACTATCAAGATATCAATCATTGCTTAAGGTAACCTTTTGGATTACACAGAAGGAATCCCTGTAGTCTCTCAATGACTATTTATCATTCTTTTCAAGAGTGATTTTGATCGAAATCGATTCTTTTCTTGTGCTGCTCTATTTTTATGCCCTAGTCCATCTTTAATATACACCATGGCACTATCTGTTCTTGAGCATGCAAGGACTTTGATGAATGTACTCCAGCCACCACTGTTTCTTCATACCAGGTATCTATTGATTCTCATCATATCAACTTTCACCACTGGCACCATTTGTTAGAATTCCTCTGGTTGGTTTTTAAAGGCTGCACAAACAATTCAGCTCTTTCTCAGGATCCTCTGTGGATTCTTGGATCAATCCCACCTGCCCTGCTCAGGAAGGACGTGCCCCAGTTTCTGCAGCTCTTCAGTGAGGTAGGGCACAGCTCTCCCAGGTCAGCCCTTGGTGCTGAGCACAGAGGTGCAGTGAGGAGGTGACATTCCTGACATTCCTGACATTCCTGACATTCCCGAGCCCAATCTCCAGAGCAGGAGGGGATGTTTAACACAGAGAAGCCAGTCAGTTCTTTTTGTCAGACAGGAAAGGAATGGTTTTGCCTTGATCTATTCCAGAGATGATCAAAGAGCAGATTAAAGGGCCCAAGAGCTCTGTTCAGCCTTTCTACACCTGTGTGTGGATAACAAAGCTGCCAGGGCTCCTCCTGCCCTGCTGGCACAGGTGGAGGCACCTCCACCCAAACCACCTCCTTGTTTTGGGATGGTTCCCCACATCCACGTGTTTCCACAACTCCACACTCAGAGCTGATTGAATTGAGCTGGTAGCAAGTGGGTTTAGGCTGGAGGTTAAATGAGAGGTGCAGAATTTCCATCCCATGCCAGGGCTGCATTCCTGCTCCACATCCACTGCCAGGGAAAGGAGGAGCCCAAGGAACAGGGGGATTCTCAGTGCAGCAAAACCAGATACAATTCTGCAGCACAGCCTTTCCTGTAGTAAACAACTGCATCTTATGCAGCAATGAACATTTTCCTGTTTGGAGACCATCTGGAAAATACCTTGGCAGCTGCATTAGAAGGAATAACATTTAGTGGGGAGGTCCACAGCAGCCATAGCTTTAAATTGTTTAAGAATGAGGCAATTGAGCAGCTGCCCCACATGCAGAAGCTGCATTTTCCATTCAATTCCTCTGTTCTTTGGTTGTCTTACAGCCCTCTTGGCCTGCTAGCCCCTGATTAAAATTGTTAGAGTATGATTTTCCAGTACTGTTTTGTGATAAATTGTCTGTTATGAACCAGCTCCTTTCACCACCAGCCATTGCAATGAGGGCTCCTCTGGAGTTTGATGTATGAGGCATGAGACTGTATTTCTAAAATCTATTTTAATCCACTGAAATGAAAATGTTACTATTGTTAAATGCAATTTTTACTAACTTACAGAAATATTACTAATTATTAAGGAGTTAGGTCAAGTCTTTCCACTTTAGTAAAAGTGCCAATATATCTTAGTGATGTGAGAGCTGATAATCATATTTTCTTTTTTATATTTATGGAGATTCCAGATGAACGTATCATTTCATCAAAATATCTGTTTTTGAAAACAAGTTAAGAAAAGGAATGCCATATAAATTAATTCAGTTGCATTGTAATGAGAAAAAAAAAATAAAACCAATGAGATACACAAGTTTTTCATAAGTTCAGCACTCTTTCCCTTTGCTTTCATTATTCAGTGGGTGAAAAAGCTTTTCTCCAAAACAGGTACTGATTTTGTTTTCACTCCTGGCCTGTAAAAGTTGTAAGGAGAGCAAAGCTGACCAAAGGTCGAGGACAGTAAGTGGTGAAAAAGGGCATTTCTGCAGAAGAAAAGAGAAACCCAGAAAACCAAGATGCTGAACCTGGTCAGTACAGTCTGGCACAAGCACTGATTGCATTAATTAAGTCTTTTTTCTTTCCTGAACTGAGCTCTTTATGGATGGCATGCTTAGAAGGAAGCTAACAAAAATATATTCTATCAACAGGCTTTTCCTTCCTCTTTTCAAGCTTATTGAAGGAGCCAAATCCTCCCAATTCAGTTTGGGCTGACCTTTATGTGCTTCACTGTAGTTTAAAAAAGCCCTAACGTTGGTTCACTGGGACTGTGGGCTAAACATCAAGGTGAGCATGGAGACAGACCAGTTTTACAGAATAATGAGCTAATTACATGCAGTTCTGTCTCAAATTATTACCTCAAACTCATATTTCTCAGTGGTGTGCAGTGCTTTCCATCCTGCCTGAAATTCTTATTTCTTTCTGCACAAGAGTAGAAAAGGCAGCAGTGACTGGGGTCTAACATCTCACCTGATCCCTTAATGAAAAATGGATGTGGTCAAAGTTCTGCCTGTGCTGCTGGAAATGTGACAAAAGCTTGTGACAGGGAGCAGGCTGGCCCAGGGGACAGGCTGGGGCTCTGGTGACACTCGTGTCCTCGTAGGAAATGTAGGGACCACGTCCTCTTGTTAGCTGTGAGAAATGGAGCCTGCACTGAACTCTCAGGGCACAGCCCAGGAACCTGCAGCCACCCCAGAGAGCCAAGGAAGATCCTGGGAGGAAAGGAGAATTATCCTGGGAGGAAAGGAGAAAGGAGAATTATCCTGGGAGGAAAGGAGAATTATCCTGGGAGGAAAGGAGAATTATCCTGGGAGGAAAAGAGAATTTGATGGAGGGTGCTGCAGTGCCAGCCCAGTGCTGTGTGCTTGTCCAGGCAGCCAGGGAATGAGTGCAGAGTCCTGAGGAATTCAGAGGAATTCACAACCCTGCAGCAGGGAATTAGAAACTGGAGCTGCAGGGGTGGAGAGGGAGCAGGAGCCAGCACTGAACATTGTGAGGGGATCAAATGTGCCAGGAGATAATCACCTGAGCAGCTTTGGGTGAATAGAAAGCACTGTTCTGCTTCTTGGGAAGGCAGATAATTTAAAGAGCACCCGTGAGAAAAGCTCTGGTAACAACAGGCTGGCACTTGGACTTTTTTTGTTGTTTGAACAATATTAAGGCTGAACGAGAACTTCATCACTTCACTGAGCAGTGGCCTATTGTAAGTCACAGATTACAGCTCAGAGAAGAAAGGAAATACAAATAGTAGGATTTATAGAAAGCAAATAGTCATTTTGTCTATTAAGGGAGAGTCAAACTCAGTGCAAGGGAAGGGTGAAATCAATATACTGTAACTCATAAATGCAAAGGCAGTATAGAAGAAATATGAGATGATTTGAAGGTGAACTCACTGCAATGATCACTTTATTTTTAACACAGTAAGTAGTCTCGTCTCTCAGTAGCAAAGATGAGAAGTTTATAAAATATAATAAAACTCTCAGAAGTCAGAGCTTTTTCTTGGGTCACAACACAATTTTTTTTGGAAAGAAACACTGTCAGCCCTGTATCAGATCCTTCACTGTTCTGGATTTCCCTTCCTGCGTGTCTTTCAGGAAGAACCAGACTATTAATAGAACCTTCTTTGTTTGATTAATCATTAAAAGAATGGTTGTGATTTCTTTTTTTCCCTTCACAGAAATCCATGCAAATGTAGGTTTGCACCTTCCTTCTCCTGATTAACAATTTCAAAGGTATGGTCTATCTGATTATTTAAATTTTTTACCCTGAAATGCAAACTCAACAATAACATTATGCACACTGAGGAACTTTCACTTCAGATTTACTTCAGTCTGGTCCCTGGGACTGAATTCCCATTTACAGCTGGTGTGAAGTAAAGCACAATAAGTGAGGAAAATAAGTTCATATATGTAGGCTTCTTAAGATTGAAGTATTTAAAATAATAAAGATCTAGAGACAAGGTAATCCAAGTAATGAAATAAAGATCTTGAGATCCTAAGCTACACAGATTCATTGAATTTCATGCTTATTCTTTATTTCAGGTTATCTGCTGTTTATTCCTTTGTAAGGCTGGTAAGTCTGAATAACCTGCTTTTAAAGGTAATATTCTAAATTAGAATATCAATGTTATATTTATTTTAAACTATTGCAAAACATACTTACAAACCCCTAGCTTCTTGGTCTTGCCTTTGAATGCCTTTCATTTCTTTGCCACAAAGAGAGAGTGAGAAGCAGGTAAGAAAAATGTGTTTATTTCTCCCTGAGGAAGACTGCAGGGAAAACCCTGAAATGGCCTTGTCTGTAGAAAGGACCTTTAGACTGTGAGGAGCAGCACAGGACAAAGAATGAATCTGTTTGTCCCTAAGTGCAGTGAAAAGCTGAACAAGCTGAGATCAGAAGCTAATCCATGGTGGCACTTGATGTATCAGCAGCTCATGTGAAATGACGAGTTGGAGGAAAGGCCATGAAGGCACCTGGCAGGTCACCTGGGGAGTGACAGAAATGGGGAAAAAATAAAAAGAAGAGGAAAAAAAAAAAGGGAAAGGATACAAAGAGAGGAATAGAGAAATGTTCCGTGCAGAAACATTTCAGGTGTCTGTCACTGAGCCACGTCTGGACTGGTAAAACCTGCAGGAAGGTGTTGCAGGTGTGAGATGGAGGGCAGGGCTGGCTGGGGGAATACAGAGCTGGGAGGTCCCAGCCTCTGCTGTCCTGGTGAGAAAGCTCAGCCAGGACAATCCTCCTGGGGGCACCTAGCTCGTGGTCCTGCCTCTGAGAATAACAAGCTGCAGGTTCCTCTGGGAGAGCAGCAGAATCCCAGGATATTCTCAGCTGGAAGGGACCCACAAGGATCACCACGCCCAGCTCTTAAGTGACCCATACAGGGGGAAGGGAGGGATGGCAAAAGTGACCACAGAAATGCCTTGGGGAGATGCTGGGACATTTTGGGACAGGAGGGGCTGGCTGAGAACCCCCAGGTAAGCCAGGTTGTTGGTGGATAGCTTTTGCCACCTTCAGTTTCTCAGAAGAAGGACTGCATCTTGAATAGAAGTCAATAGCTCTTTGTCCCTTATCCCTTTACCAGATCATCTCAGAGGAAAATGCTGCTCTGTAATTCTGCAAAGAAATTGCCCAGGAAAATCAAGGAATGCTAAACTTAGCAAAGAGAATGTTTCTGAAAGCTAATGGAGGGAGGAAAAAGCCAATGCCAAGAGCAAGGCAGAGTTTTTCACAGCCCTGTAAAGCAAAGGGACAGAGATGCACATTTCCCATCCTTGCAGGTCACTCCTCAGTGCTGCATCCCGAGATGAACAGATCCTCCAATATTTAACTCAGCCAAGGGAGATTTCAGATCAATCCTCCTCACTGCAGCCATGCCTCCTTCCAAATCAATAATGCCTGCTGAATACTCTGTCAGCCCCCAGCACAGACACAATGGAAATCCTGCTCCTTCCCAAGTGCCTCTGCAAGCCCCTTGGATAGGGGCTGCTTTTCTGCTGCTCTGCTGAATCCCAGCAGTGAAGCTGGGCTCCTGATGCTGCTCCATTCTGCAGAGCACTGCACTGCTAACCTGCACCTTCCTGCCCCTGGAGGAGCTTTTCTAGTTCATTTGAGAATGAATTCAAACACACGGTTTGTATAGCTCTCATCTTTAATAATGTCTGGGGGTTTTTTTATTTAGGCTCTGCTTTCACAACAGCTGCAAAGTTGCCTTTCAAAATAATGCTCTGATAATTGGATTTTTTTTAAAAAGTGTAAAGTTCTGTAAGCAGTGCAAGTTATCTGAATTAAAACTGAGTTTGTCTGCAAAAACTAGGAAAAATTAAAAAGTTGGAAAGATCAGATGGTTCACATTCATAAATCAAATCTCTTAATTGCACTGAAGTACTAAAAGAAGAAACTCTTTTGTTAACTTGAAAGTTAGGATGCACTTTTTTGGGAATTCAACCCTTTTTGATGTACATATTCCCAGTAAATCTACGCCTGATTCTAATCTACAGCTGCATGGTCCATAATTAAAAATATTTGACAAGATGCTCTTTCAAAAATCCCCAGTAATTAATAATAAATATCTCTTTTCAACAGCAGATGAATCCACAATAATGAAATAAAACCGAGTTACAAGCACAGCACTTCAGCCTATGCAAACAGACTTGGCAGCTCTAAGAACAGATTTATGTCTGGAAGGATGCATTCTCCTTGAAGATGTTTGTGCAACCTACTTATCAGAAGTAAGAGATTTCCTGGAGATTTCCTTTAATTAGCTGGAACAAGTCATTAGTAAAGCAAGCAACTAAAACCATAAGCATATAAGCTAGTATGGTTTATTAAAAAAACAATAATTAAAAATATATCCTAAAAGTCAAGAAAGGTGTGACCAGGTTCAGTAAAAGCTCTTTCTGTGGACAACAATGAGAGTGTAGGAAGAGAAAATTTAGCAGTCTGCCTGGAAAGATAATGAGAGGAGAGGAAATCCATGATCCATGCTAATATGGTTTATGTCCCTCCCCTTCCCAGGTTCTGAAAGCCTCCATTTATTCCTGTGGCAATTAGGAGTCATCATCACTGTCAATTATACTTTTGCATGGAGTGAATGCAAGGTCATTTCCAAAAAAATCTGATAAATCAGATAAAGTTTGGAGTGCAGTGATTTTCCTGTGAGTGTTTTGAACACTGCTGTGATTTGAACATGAGGCACAAGGTCACTGCCAGGGCTGCAGGGGGCAGGGGCTGTGTCCCTTGCCTTGCCCATAAAGAGAATTTGTGCCTCATTCCTCTCTCCCCAGGCTGAAATGCACCCCTGTGGTTCTGCACTGTGAATAGTGACTCAAATGAAGCTTTGTGTAATAAGATTGAAATTGTAATGACTCATTATGCCAACCTTTTTTTTTTTGCTGGTATTTTACAGAGCAAGTGCAGGGCCCTACTGCAGAAAACCCCAGCGAGCTGGCAGTGGGTAAGTGCAAAAAAAAAACCCTACTGTGGAAACTTCTTCCAAAATCTTAGCATGACCAGAGGTCCGAAAGGATGATTTGTGTGAGTGAGTGGCCTTATTCAGCCACTATCATCAGTTCCAGATTTTCTCCTGAACCCATCACATTCAGATCCAGATCCTCACTGGCTTTTAGTGGGACCAGACTGTGTTCTTTATATGGGCTTGGTTTCAAAGTGTTATTTTTCAAGTTTGTTTAAACATTCAGCCATGCACACTCACACAGAGAGCTGTTTTCTAATAATCCTTTTATCAGCCTGAAGCTGAAACAACTTTCTTTCTTGCAAGGATCTGTTATTGAGAGTTTCTTATTAGTAACTAGATGCTGACATTGATTTCATTAAAAAATAAGCACAGTCCCCAAGAGCTTTTGATTTATTTTTTTTAATTGCATAACATGTAAAGTATAAACACAAACTGCTTTGCTCAGAACTGTACCTCTTTAATTGCCTGAATTAAAAGGATTTCTGGATCAGCAGTTTCTCTCATTTTTGGTGCACATTGGTGGCATGTTACCAAGGTACCTCTGAAACTGCTAAATCTGGCTGGGGCTAAAAGTGAGGTGGAAAAATAATTTTTCTGTGCTCTGTAAAGAGTGTTCAAAACCATTGCTTACAGTACCAAAGCAATGGCTATTCCCTGCAAGATCAGCTGTAGATAAATATCTTTTCTTCTTACAGCAAAGTAAAGGAATAACTGTGTCCTGAGACACCATTTTGTGTCCAGTGACTCTAGTAGACAAATTTTGTTAATTTGCACCAAAAGGTTAATTGATTCTAGGCCCAGAGTGTGGCTCTTTTGTGTCAGCTTTTTAAAGACAGAGGTTAACAAAACTCTTCAAACACACCAAACACTCTTCTCTATGTGATTCCACATCCACCTCCAGAGGACAATTCTCTGGTTGGTTTCTAAATTCTGATGCTCCCTATTCAAATACCCATAGGAAGTACAAGCAATCTCCTACTCATTTCTCATCTGAGAATTTAATAGCAACAGTTAAATGACTTAATACTATAAGAAAGTGGGTTGGGGAAGTGGGAGGAGGATGAAAAATTGACAAAGGAATGGGAAGGAGAAGCTTTAAGCTTCTTGTAGGACATCACTGTAGCTCTTGTGACTCTTTATTTGCACTCTTGCTTTTCTTAAGAATCCAAATATTTACAATTGTAATTGACAGCCAGAGAAGTGGTAAATATCAATATCTAATAGCTGGTGTCCCTTCTCCCCTAATGCATATTTCCTAGGAAATGCTGTCACTGAACAAACCCCACATCAGTGGCTTCTTATTTCCCCAGCTCCTCCTTGGATGTGCCTTTCTCATCCCCACAGAAAACTCTTTTTTCATTTCAGGATTGCTTGATTTATCTTTCTTTTTGCTGGCAGCTCTTCCTGCTCTCGTTAGTACATGAAAGTCTAATTGTGCTGGGCAGCTCTGTCCTGGCAAGCAGCTTTGAAATTTTATGTGAAATGCAGCTAGACATCACTAATTCTACTCTTTAGGTAAGTTTTTCTCATGTGAATGATGTGTTTTGCTCCTTACCTAAAAAGAATCTGTATTTTTTAAGCCTTCTGCGCTGTGATATCAATTAAGGTATATAAAAGATATTCTTACAATTAATTAGAAATCAGTGAGAAAATCCATGTGAATATAGACATTAATACAGGGGAACCAAACAATTAATTTATGCTCAATCCAGTGACTCAGTATCCAACTTGTTTCCTTGGTTTATTTTTATATCAATGTCTTAATTCAGGAGCAGGCAGGGAATATATCCATATGTTTTACTTCTTTTGTAGAATTAACTTAAAGGAAAAGAATAAAACCACAAAAACCTAGGACTGCAGCCTTGCCATTTTTTTTTTTTCCTGAGAGGATCATAAATTATTTAAAGTTTCTTCATCTTCAGAATGCCCAGATGAATGCTCTGAGATATTCAAAGGGTAGAAGCTGGAAGATTATACAGGTGATTCAATAATTCTTGGCAACAACTAAAATACAAATCATGCTTTATTTTTTATATTTTAAGTATGAGGGATTCATTTTTCTCTCTTAATTTTCCTCTGTATCAACAAATAATTTAAGACATATCAGTATTAAATATCACCACAGTTGAAATGCAAATGTATGGGATCATTCCATTTTTAGTTTCCTTGGAAATACTTTTTTTTTTTGCTTTCTCCACTTGATCCTTTATACTTTAAAAAGCAATATTCCTCATGTGAACACTGCTAATTAAGTCAGGCATTCATATTTTTTCTATTACTACTTTTCTTGGTGTTTATTTAAGAACTTTGTTGGCAAAGTTGAATACTCAAGGTTCCTTTTCAACACTTGCATTGATTTTCTTTTGTCTTCCAACAAACAGGCAGCAACCTGTACTCAACATGGAAAAAAATAACAAGCAGGCAGGAAAAAATAACCAGCATCAAATAGCAAAATCAACATTTTTATTCATCTTGTAATGAATACTGTGAGCAAGCCAAGATCCAGCTGTACCCCAAAAAAAAAGCAGAGGCCTTTATTTCTCGAGCAGCAATGACATCATCAGTAAGTGGGGGGAGAGGGTTCCTAAAAAATAAGAAATAAATTCAAACGGAAGCTGTTTAGGTTTTTCAGCATGCATTAATTACTTCAGCTCAGGTACCTGTCCCAAAATTGGCTGCAGATGTTAATCCAGCAGGGTGAGGACAGTGACTCTTGGTTCTGAATGGCCACTGTCCCTTTGGGGCAGACGTGGAGCTGTGGGTATGCCAGCCCTGTGTGCACATCCTGGCAGGGCACAGATGGCATCTGGGCCATCCCACAGAATTTGGGGTGTCCCCTCTGGGGAGCTCAGGGCTCTCAGACCCTCTGGGCAAAGCTGTGTGAGCTGAGCCCAGAGCTGCTGATGTGGGGGTGGACAGGAATGAGGGTGAGGACATGTGCAGAGAATTTTTCATCCTCATCACTGTCACAAATCCCTGGGAGCAGGGGGCAGCCAGGGTGGGCTCAGGCTCTGATTCAGGGCAACAAGTGACAGGAGGAGAGGACATGGCCTCAGTCAGAGCCAGGGGAGGCTCAGGCTGGGCTTTTGGGGGAATTTCATCCCAGAAAGGGCTGTCAAACATTGGGAAAAGCTGTCTGGGCAGGTGGTGGAGTCATCACCCCTGGAGGTGTTTCAGGAAAGCCTGGACGTGGCATTTAGTGCCAAAGTCTGGGTGACAACGTGGTGCTGGGTCAAAGGCTGGATCTGGTGACCTCAGAGGTCTTTTCCAACCTAATTGATTCTGTCAAAGCCTTCCAAGGTTTGAGAAGCTCTGGGGACTGCCTGTCTGAACCTGCAAAAATGGGTAAAGCTGAATTTGTCTGCTGAATTTGTCCAAAGCCAGCAGCACACAGCAATGTTAAAAATGGAGCACAGCCAAGGAGGTGGAGGCTGCTTTATCCAAACACAGACACCAGTACCACACACACCCCTGAGCCTCTATGGATGTATAGTTATCAGTAATTAATAAGAAAGACTGTATTCTATTAGCAATACCAGCTTAGTAAATAATAACGTCTCATAAATATTAGTTGTGATCTGTGTCTCCCCCATCTTCTTCCTCTACCAGGGAAAAGGATATTTACAGGGCTGCAGCAGGTTTTTCTGCTTGGAGAAGATGAAGGGTGAAGCCCTCACTGGGTTCTGCTAAGGTGGCTGCAGAAAAGCCCCCCTGTCACTGAGGGAACTTCATTTCCTCACCACGCCCATCCATTATCCCTACCAGCAATAAACACCTGGGACCTGGCTTTAGTAAGAGCTTTATGAGTCTTCAGTTCATGTTAAAATTAAAAGGGTCATATTCTTTTGTGTTTGTACTGTGCAAATGATTCTGATTTTGTTTTTTTCCCCTTTTAAATCTTAGCCTGAATCAAGGAAGGCTGGATCATCACTGGATATAATGCATTACCATTAACTTCATCAAGCAATTTCTCTCATACAATTTTGCTAGTCCAGGCATTCTAGCTTTTAGTTTAATTGAATTTGTTGATAAATCTGTCATGACATGCTCTCTATATATGATCTTCCTATAAAAAAATATTTCTATGGAATAAAATTCATTCCATGAATGGGATTAGAACAAGGCTTGTACATTGTTTAATCACGTATTCAATTGGTTTCTAACAAGCAGTTAGCAATGACTTAGATTGGTCCTCTGTTCATTTATGACTTTCCCATTAACATTTGCAAAACAGGCAATGAGAAAAAAAAACATATGTTGAAATCACACAGTTCAGCAAATATTTTCACTAAATGTTACTGACTACATTGCCTGTTGAAATGGAATATTCTTCAGTCAATGAATCCAGTAAATAAACACAGAATTGCCTGTGGTGCCTCTTGCACCAGGATTTCAGTTTCCACCCTTGTCCCCAAGGCCAGGGAAGAGCAGGACTCGATGCTGGGGATGTGTTGAGTTTCATCAGGTCGTGTCTCAGTACATCCATGTCACTCTGGATCTGAGCAGATGTGACAGAACCTAACACACTGCCCTGTGCTGCTGCAATGGCAGCCCCTGACCAGGGAGATTGGAAAGTGGAAGCAGAAAAAAAAATCAGAGTAACAGCTAATTTTCTGACAGGAGTCAAATAAATGGAGGTCACACACTCCTTCATTGCAAGGGGAAAAAAAAAAATAAATCAACCTGCTACTATCATGAGAATAATAATTATTTACCATTCTTTTTGTTTTGGCAGCAAGCAATTATCACCTTCTACAGGACTGAGGCAGACAGAGACTACAGTGCATGGCAGAAAGGAGATTGTGACTACAAGTGTTAACTGCATTTAAAACATTTTATTCCTACATGCAGTTTTATGGATTTCAAACGTGGGATCAATTTTCCCTCCCTTAATTTTGATTATGATTTTTTAAAATTTATTTCTTTTCAAATGAGAATGCTACTGGCTTCCTTTGGCATATTTCTTGATAATATGACTGCTTTGGTTATTGCAGTGGTACCTTTCTTGGCTCTGACCACAAGACAAGATGTTTCATTTACTTAAAGCTTTCTTGATGTTATCGAACAGAGAAAATTTACTTCAGTAGCCCTAGAAGCAATTCCAGGAATAAGACTTGATCCTCCACTCAATTATCTGTCCACATCCCATCAAACATCTGTAGGCAGGCTAAACAAAATGTAAGGACACCCAGGCCTTAGATCAGCCAGGAAATGTTATCTTGGAATTGACTTTTTTCCTCCTAATATAACAAGAATTAATACCAGCAAGTCTCTTGGCTGTATGGAAGCCAGGCTCACCTTCATGACTGCCAAGCTGTTTTACAAACTCAATTATCAGTCATTTTAATTTCACTATATTTCAGGAAAAATGCAGAGGAGGACTCACATCTCAGCAGAGGATGCAATCCCAGTGTGGTCATGCAGAACAGCTTTGTCCTTAAAAGTTATTAGAGCCAGTCAGTGGGAGAAGGGAAATAAAATTAGGTTGTCTTAATTCAAAGCTCTATTTTATTTTCATTGTCATTTGGCTTTTTGTAATCATCAGCCTTATCCAACCATCACACTTGGAATTATCTTTTTCACTTGATTTTGCAAACATGGAAAAGTTTACCTTTGGAAGTTTTTAACTAGTGAGCTCCTCAAATTTTTCAAGTAGACTTTTCCACCTTCCTTTCGACATTGAATAATTTGGAAAAAGAAATGTAGAAAAAGAAAACACAGAGTTACCATAATTTTTATGCTACCAGATGAGGGACAAAATGTTAAAATTGGAGTGAAAGAGGAGACATGGAGGTATAAGTTTGGTGCTCAGTATTTATGACAGTTTCTAAGACATTTTTGGCATAGCCTGAAAGCAGAATGGCAGATTATCTTCTGACAGGAGCAGTTCAGCCAGGTGTGCCCAGGTGCATCTGTAAGCACAGCAATGCATGTGACAGCACAAGAGGCAGGGGACAGGGAGCAGAAGTGCCTGGCTAAGTGGAAATGCAGTGAATAACCTGAAGGATTAAAGTGCATCAGATCCTTACAGCAAATGACACAGACCTGCTGTCAGTTCCAGGAAAATCCCTCTGTGCCTTTTGTGCAGCAGCTCTCACTGAGAGCTCAAGGACAGGATGAAGAGGCTTGGCTGTTTGGGGTGTTTTTACCTTCAGGTTATAGCACACAGGCATGCAGAAAATGGGGCTGCCTGCAGTTCTGCCTGGTGTTCTGGTGCATGATCAACTGCAGCACCCCAACCCCTCTTTGGGGTGCATAGTAAGAGGTGAGAGACCTAAAATAAAAGCCCACATGTAGCAAAAGGGTTCACTAATTTGTTGGTTTAGTGAAGATGTGGAGGCAGGAAGAAAGGCAGACAGGATGATCTAAGCAGTATGAACAAATCTAGGACAAAGAAAAAGAATGTGAGAAAAATTAAAAGAGGAAAATACCACTGAAATAAAACAACTCTTGATGTTTCTTCATCAGTACAGATATCTGTGGTTATTTAGAAATATTATTGAGGAAACAGTGAACCTAATAATGCTATTTCTTCCTAGCAGAAGGAATTGGTGACATGTTTTGTCCCATCCTCCCCAAACACAAACCCCTTTCTGGATAAAAAGAGTAAAACTTGTAACATTGCAGTGGCTCTGGGATTTTTTTTTTTTTTTTTTTATATTTTTAAACATATGAGTTCATCCATGGGAACTTCTTTTCCTTTTTTTAAGCAGTTTTACAATGGCTTGGTTTCATTTCTGAAGAAGAAATTATCCAGGCCTCAAGACAAAGAGGTTCAAAGCCATGTTTTTGATCATTTAAACATCAATACCCCTGGCTACACAGAAACTATTCCCAATCTTCTCTCAGGGTTGGCAGGAAGCAAAGATAATTTTTTTTTTCACAGCACTGCTATCCATTAAGACTCTTGCCTCCCAAAGGCAAGCTCATGTTTTGGACTTGTCTTGTCCCAGAAGAAACCAGGAATGTCTCCTGTGATCTCAGCTATGTGACTGTACATTGATATTCTCAATGTAAAAATGGCATGAAGCTTCATGGAGGGGAAATACTTCTTTTTTTCTCCCTACATGTAAGGTCCTGCTCTTGCTTGCTTGTTCCAGCCTTTTACCCATGGTAAACTAGCAGTTTGTCTGGGACAAAGTTACTAACTGACCCTATTTAATGTCTGGGTAAGCAACAGTCCAGTCTGTGCATGTGCAAGGCCAATCCCAACCAGAAATGTTCCAGGAACTTCTTCTTTAAGTGAAATATATCTGCATTTAATAAAAACCCAAGAACTTCAGCAAGCATGGTGGGTAACAGTCCTATAAAGAGATAATTCTCTTTGTTCCTTGATTTCACCTAGCAAAGACAGACAAACCAGAATGGGAACTTCCCATGCAGCATTTATTTCTCTCATGTGAGTGGTTTGAATTCCTCCATTTCTAAAATCAGGAGAAAATAGAAAATCAGGAGGAAAATGGACCAAGCTCTGCAAATTTATTATCCAAAGTTTCCTGCTTGTCCAGGGAATGTCGCTGTACATCCACCCTCGTTTCCTCCCTTAATTTAATAATGTCCATGGCACCTCCAGGGCACAGGTAGCAGAAGCTTAATGAACAATTTCACTCCCATGCTGTCTCCTGACACATCCAAACAGCCTTAAAGCCCAACTGGAACTCATCCTGATCTTTCAAGTTAAAAAACAAGCAGCTATTAGTATTTA
>VZTT01024142.1:1206-17641 GCA_013400855.1 Buphagus erythrorhynchus
ACATTTTCTCTTCTGGTGCCTCTTCTGTATTTACACATGGAGAGTTTTGGCATCGGGTCCTTAAGTCTGTCAGGTTTGTCACTTAAATCTAAGGGATCTAGCACTGTCACCCAGCATGGAGGAGTTCAGAAAATGTCCACCAGAAAAAATATGCTTCCAGAGTTAAGGAAAAGAAAGAGAAGGGAGCTACAAAAGCAGTGAAAATGGGATACAAAGGATTTACCTACTCATTACCTGTGTCACTTGTCGAGGATTTGGATGGATTTTAGCTACAGGGAGTCAACTCTTCTGGCTTTGTATACAGCAAGGACTGCTCAAACAGGCACAATCTCTGTTCAGAAAACACAATGAACCTCTTATTTTCTTACATCACACGGCAGCACCAGAGGCACAGGATGTCTCAGTTTGCTGCACAGCCTGCCTGCTTCCATGCTTCATCCAGCACTCCTCCTCTGCAGGAAACTGAGCCCACAGTCTTCTTCAGCATAGGGATGAGCTGCTTCTTAGGGGCTGTTAACCTATCCTCGGTTAAGGCAGTATGCCACCCAAAAAAAACAATACATATTTTTCGAAACAAAAAGAAAAAAAAATCCAGCTTAAATAAATCTTAAATCATGCATTTTTCCTGTCTATTAGGTGCTAAATTTCATATAAAGAGCTGCTAGTGTTCATCACTCTCTGTCTTTTCTTTCTTCTGTGCAAAGACATGAGTAACTCACATCCTTTGTAATGTGGCACTGACCTGTAAAAAACACAAAGAGAACGTCTTTAACAGAAAGGAGAGAAACGCTAAATAAATGTATAATTATTTTGTTTGTCTCTCAGAATATGCACATACACAAATAAACACCCACACAGCTTTCCATGCTGTTTTACTAAAACAAATCTTCAGACCCTCAGCAACAAACAGCCAGTCATTTATTAGTAAGAATCCAAATAGATATTACAGAGCCTGACTACTTGTGCTTTTGAGATGTAAATATCAAAATTGCTTTTTGAAGAAGTAAAATGCAAAGCAGTTAAAGTTCAGGATTCAATTTTTTCCCTCTTCTTTTGATAAATGCATTTACATTTTAATTTTCTGTGTTTTCAATTTTCATCAGTGAAAAGCTGTATCCCTGGATGAAAAGCACAATAATAAAATGTTCTCTACTCCATAATTTTCTTGTAATTCACAGAAATGATCTGAGGGCATATAGCTCACGACAATATATATTATAGCATTCAGTGCAGAGAACTCAATTGTTAGGGCTGCAATTTCAAACATATGTATATTAATGAACTGGCTGTGGCTTCATTTTAAATTCCTAAAGACTTTTTTGCTGACATAGGATCATCATGGCTGTAATCTTAGAAATCTGCAAAGATTGTCAGAACTGCGCATGTTATTTCATTTATTCAATCAATACAAGTGTCAATGCCAATTATGCTGCAGAAATCCATATAATAGTCCTATTTTTTTAAGTCCATATGGCACCATAGATCATGAGAGGAACAGAACAATGTGACATGCCACATCTTACATAATTTGGCAGAGCAGTGTGCCTGTGATTTATAAGAACATGCTATAAATCTTGTTCTGCTTTTATTGCAATCAGTTCCCTTTCTACCCTCAAAATGATAAAGCAGATTTTGCTAATCTAAAACAAAACAAATCAAAAGTCCAAACAAACACTGGAAACATTGTTGGCTTTCATCTATAGCTTGGGACAGTTTGTAGTTACACATCTTAACCATTCTGGCTACTAGAAAATGCAGAAAAACTTGTAACTTGCAGAACAGACAACAGCATCTACAGTTAACAACTCTCACTGCAGTACCCATTATAAAATGCAAGATTGGTGTGCAGACCTATAAAAAACATACAGACTTTATTCTCAAAAAAACCCTGGTACATCAATAGTAACATCAGTTGGAAAAGCAGAGGATAACACAAAATATGTAGGAGGTCAGCAAAAGCCTGGGAGATAAAGCTCAGAAGCGAGGCTGAAAAGCAGCACAGAACAGAGACTGCATTCAGCCCAGTGCCAGAGAATAGAGATGGGCTGAAATCAATAACTGGGGAGCCTGTGATTCCATCTCTGCAGGGACAGCATGCTGCCACAGGGAAGTGTCCCTCTGTCCACGTTAAGGGAGCCCAGGGAGCCGTCTGGAAGGTTGTTCTTTGGGGAAACTGCACTCTCCTGCACTGCAGACGCTGAAACAGGTTTTCTTCTGCTTGCAGCAGACACCTTGCCCTGCTCGCATTCAGTTCTTTTTCCCTTCTAAAGCTTTATTTCTCTCTGCTTAGGTTTGTGGAAGCTCCCACCAGCTCTCCTTGCACCTAATTTATTCATATTTTCCGATCAAGTTTAATCTCTCAGGTTTGGTCAGCATTCTCTCCACATGGCTGTTAGGTTTGTTATCCTCCTTCAGTGCAGACTACGACTGACCCATAAGCCCTCCCTCTTTCAGCTCTGGTGCTGCTGGAGGCACTTCCCATAGGCATCCTCCACAGCTCCACATCACCCCATCTGGGCAGCAGAGTCTCTTTTAGAGAAGGACATGAACAAGCCTGGCCTGAGCTAGCCAGTGACTGGGAGCTAGCTGCTTTCTGGAAACACTGCTAAGGATAAGCATCAGGAAGATCTATTCAAGCTAAAAGTTAGAATTAGCATTAATGTCATGGTTGTAAGGGAGGCACAAACCACATCATACTGGAAACAAGCACAAACACAATAAAAAGCTGGTTTAGGAATCTAACTTCTTTTAAGAGAAATGTCAATAAACATGAGAATAATATTATGTAACATAATGCTTGCTTGCTTAAATCTGGAGTATCTCCTGATACAACTGATACCATTTCAAACATGAAAAACACTAAAATACTTTAAAAATAGGAGGGGGCATATTCATTTTCACCATATTTCACCATTATTCCTCATTAGATTGACATAATTATATGCATTATTCTAAATATATGTGAATTTATTGGCATAGTGATGTTGTCAATAATTTTTTCTTGTGAAAGGGTCTAATGAACCAGTTGAAATCTGAGTATTTTAGTGCAATTGAATACACTGCACTTGTTCACTCACAAGATCGTGTCCTTCACATTTTAGAAACTTAGTCAAGACTGTTGTGTTCACTCATCCTAAATTTATTTGACCTTAATCCATGCTTGATGATGCAGTGAGAAAGCCAAAAGGGACATAGCAGACATAATAAGAGATGTGCCTCACGGCAGGGAGCATTTTATTCTAATGATTATTTATAAACCCCTTTAGTTCCCCAAGACGTGCTTTAGCAGTTGATTATAGTTTTCTTCAGCATTTTAGAAGCTGTTCTTAATATGGCAGATTTTTCTAGATGCTAAAATTGTGCTTCTGATTAATTTTGCATCACTTGTGATACTAAGAGGAGATACTTGCCCGTAGTCACAGCCTCTATAGCCAAAGAAAGGGACCTTTACTGCTGAACACCCACCCCTAGAACAAGCAAGCAGAAGAGTGGCTTTCTAAGTTAAAACTTCCTTTGATTTCTCCAGATAATTTTTTTTTCCCAAGTTAAGGCCGCAGGGCTTGGCTGTGAGTTTGCAAGTACCAAGGAGCTGAACTGAGTTTTACTACTCCATTACTCATGTGTCTCTATTTTTCCCAAAACTCTTTATATAGCTGCCACAGTTCCTCTGCACCTTGCAAGAGATGGATGAGCAAAGAAACACCTTTTTAGCGGTATCTGTAGCACTTGCCAAGTGCCAAGTCATCTATTTTACCTAGGATATAAGCAGTAGCTCTGTGTGCTAGACTGCAGGCCAACTGTCCTGGAAATAAATCCTGGTCTTTCCAAGTTGACCCTCTGTGCACATTTAAACACTTCATCCTTCAGAACTCGAGGCTGCTCTGGGATGCACAGCAGCTACTGAAGGAGTCTGCAGCCACAGAGAGCCCTGCTGTAATCTGCTGAGGACATCAGCACAGACAGCTTCCCAAAAGAATTTCTTACCAAAGTCAAGGTTAGAATCTGACCACTTCAGCCTGTGACCTGCTGCTCTCTCCTCCTGCCCAGGTTTGACTCTGGGATTACAGAATTTGAAGTTTCCCTCAGCATCCTTCTCAGCAGGTATCCACAATGGACAAGGAGTTCACAGTAAAGTAGAGAGAACAAGACAAATAAACAGAGTGATAAGCCAAGGCTTGCTGTTACCTGTATATTGCATTCCCCACTACAAATATTTGGCAGAGATGTTTGTTTCTTAGGAACCACTAAAGTTATTTGCAAGCTGCTTCCACCATAAAATGGCTGATTATTCCTATTCATAGGCAGGGCTAATGTATCTTTCTGCTGAAACAACTTTCATGGAAAACAGAGTTTTAGGCAACTGAAAAAATACCTTCTTTACAGAAAGACACAACCAACTAACAGTAGCCTCCCTAACTCTAGTGAAGAATTGTAGATTTTAGGCAGGAGCCTGAAAAAATCTGTGGGTGAGGAGAGGGAAATCACAGCATGCTTTCAGGATTACTTTTTGCTCTTGCAGCAACTACTTCTCCAATGGGCTGGATCCTGCAGGATGACAGAGGTAGCTGTGGATTCTGTCCATCCAGCAAGGTGACATAAGCTGTGTCATGCTGACAAGTGATCCCACAAGAGTGTTGTAACCACTGCACACACAAAGACACTCCAACTTGAAAAATCCTAAAAAACCACGGGGCATTTTATAGTAATTTTTCATTGGTGGCCATGCAGTGTCGGGGGGATTAAGCCCACTCCCTCTTCTGCAGCCAGCCCTGTATCTCCTCTCTCAGCTAAGGGCAGACTCCTCAGCACACAGCCTGCACAGGACACTCAGCACACCCAAGCTGTGAGTGCCTGCCCTCCCCATGAATTTCTGCAGCTGGAAGTACCATGCCCTGGCTTACCCCAGGTACAAAGCAGGAAAAAAAAAATACTTAGAGTGTGCTTTGGTTTTCTTAGTCTGTAGCTTCTGGATTTGGTGGGCTTTTCTGCTTGCAGCTGAGCTGACTCTCACAGCAAATAGCACAGATTAAGTTCTGTGCTCTGAGCAGGGATTTCTCGTTTCATACATCATTTATAACTTTCTGCAGTCATTCCACAAAGTCAGTTTTTCTCCATAACACAAAGATGAGAAGGATGGAAAATATAGCTGAAAAAGTGACAAACCTGCAAATTGCATTTATGTAGAATTCTGTTGCCACAAAGCTTCTACAGCAATTTTATGGAAACCTAGCAAATTCAGTATAACTAAATTTGCTGTTCGGGAAAGTTATGCATTTATAGATTTCAGCACAGTGCCATATTACAGCTTAGCAGAGATGCTAAATATCTCTCACACAAAATGGAAATTAAATCTGCTGCTCTATTTTGTCAGATCAGGTCTTTGCCTGTGGTACATTGGGCATAGATTTCACTGCTCCCTCCTCACAGAAGTGAAAAATCACACAAACAAAACCCACTTTTGCAAAGGTTGCAAACACTAATTACATCAGGTTGCCCTATAACTGGCAAGTGATGTCCTTTTTCATTTTTTGTTCCACTGGGGTATTTCATCCATTATTTATTACCAGAATATGAACAGAGGCGAGTACAGAAGATCACATTTTGGAGACATCCAGATTTCAGTGAGGTAAACAGCAAAAATCCCACAGGTTTTATTAGAGCTACAAACTGCTCCTTTGTACTGAGTTCTTGTTTTTGTAGTCAGAGCCAGTTGCCAAAATGCTGGTCCTGATCCCACTTTCATAGCTGGATAATCAGGATTTACTACGACCTAAATCAGTGAAGTCAGAATGGTGCAAATGAGAGAACTGGGGCCATCTGCTGTGAATTTCCAGATATCAAAAAGCAGCTGAAGAAGGGAGAGATTTTCTTACCAGCCTTCAATTCCTAATGGGCAAAGGTTTACAAAGAAAGTCCTATCGTGCCTGTCACCCATATTTAACTGTATCTTAAGTCAATAGGAAATAACGTCAGTAGGATACACACACTCACAAACACATATATATGAAAACATAAAATTGAATTCAGGTTGAAATGTTTTTCATTTCGGTACAGCATATTGCCATCAGATAAAGAAAAAATACATATTATTCTCTGTCTAGTTCTTCCAAAGGAAATAATACCAAAGGTTTAAGAACATGCATTGGCTTCCTTCCTGATAGGATTTAAAATGTTCTTTTCCAATGTAAGTGCAAAACCAAACATTAAGGCTGAAAATCAAGCACACTAGACACGCACATTCAAAACTGCTGTGAAAAGACTGGACCTGCTGCAGCCAGTGGCACAACTCCCACTGACTTCCATGGGGCCAAAATTCCACCCAGTTCCTAGGAGAACATTGAATTGGCCACATTATGCATCACATTTAATGGACTACATTAGCAGGCATGATTTATTAAGATTCACATTCAAGAAAGAAATCAACTGCATCGTGGAAAGCATTTAAATTAATGTATCTGTTACAGCATATGTCTAAATTAAGGTAGAGTTCAAAATCCTACTTTTGGTACTGCCTGACTTCTTGCTTTCCAAAGAAGTATTGCAGTAAGGGAATTTTGAACTCCATTTCCCACTTTTCCCACTGCAGAGCAAGGGTGTCACCTACCATATGAGTTTTATCAAAACGTCTTTAAAAAAGAAGAAAAAAAACTTCAAATCAGACTATGTTATGGCACAAAATGTACAGAGGCATGAGTAAATGATTTATTTCTTTTTTCTTTTTTTTTTCCAAACTAATTCCCTGCTTATTTTTAACCCAATTACAAGTCTGTTGCCTGCCAGTAAAATCTGGATCCAAATATTTCTGCTAACCAAGTGGAATTGTTTGGATAGTACAGTCAAAATTTCTAACATCTTAATCTGGTTTCTTTCTGACTTTTTTAATAACAAAACTAATTGGGTACATTAAAACTGCGATTCTTGAAAATCCAAGACAAACATCATAATAAAATACCAATTTCTTTAGGGAAAATTCTAGTATAATAAAGAAACCAAGAGGATTTTATTGAAATTACTTCCAAAGCCTATAAAAGTCAACAGATTAATCTACTTTCCATAAGTTTTGCTGCATCTTGGGTAGTTTTATAGGAGGACTGGAATTACATATTCTGTTATGTGACCATGACGCCTTTTAAAATGTTATGAATATCTTGTCATTTCATTGTGGCCAGAAGAGAAAAACATAATTCCCTTATTTTGCTTTGTCCAGTACCTTCATTTGGCCTCAAGTTCCTGAGTGGCTGAGTGGCCACACCCTGCAGGTCAGTGCTCCCCTGTGACCCTGCAGGAGCAGAGAATGGACTGGATGACACCAGCAGCTCTTGTGCTACAAACACTGGGAGAACACAGGAGAGGCAGAGCACCAGGGCAACACTTCAGGTGCATTCAGGGGCTCCCACAGGAGGAGATGCACAGCACAGGACTTGACGCACAAGGGCACCCTCTCTGCCCCAAAAATGGCAAACCCTGAGCAAGCGGAAAGCATGCACAGAACAACCACAAAGAATTATATTAACTTTCAAGAGCAAATAATTGCCACCCCCAACCAGTCCCAAACTAAATATTTTCAGGCAAATCTGTACTGAAAGTGAATAAAGCCTGACCACTGCAGGGAACTGTCAGAAACTCTAAATAATGAGATTTTGTTATAGGCATTTCTTAATGCAGAACAGCAGTAGCAATGAATATGCTGGGACAATGCAGGGGTTTTTATTCTCTTTCTGTGAAAGAAAATAAATGGGGAACTTCATATAGTCATTGGCTCCAAAACCAAAGAAAAATAATCACAACCACACAGCAAAACCCGTTGCACAAGCAAGTTGTATAAATTCTTTTGAGTGCTTGACTAAATATTCTCCTAAAAGATGTACTTTACTTTTCCCATAAACACATCAAGACAAGCCAAATTTACCACATTCCTTGATAAATTATTCATTTTCTTCCTGCTAAAAAACCAAATCTTCTTTCAGGATTCATTTTTTGTAACTTCAGTTAGCAGCCATTTTGCTATGCCTTTCTCAGCAAGACTGGAAAACCCTCAGCAAGAGCCTTGCTGAAGAATCGTGTGGCATCTTTGTTATGCCTTAAGCACCCTTCCTTCAAGCCCATCTCTCAACTTCCCTTGGATAAGAACTCAGCATATTTGTAGCCCTTCTTTGCTTCCCAGCCCTTGTGGTCTTGCCCTTTACATCACAGTCCTCTCTCGTATATGCTCTCTTATTTGTGCTGCAAACTTCATGAACCAGGAGCCTCCCAAACACCATCAAAAAACCTCCAAAATCATCACCACCTCCAAAACCATCAGTATCCTTTGTACAGTAAAACTCTCATGGAAATTCAGCTGTTAACCACTGAAATACCATCTTCTGCTGTGTCTCCCCTGCCCTCCATAATGGTATGAGAACAAGAAACTTTTGCAGCAATTTCAGTACTGGGTATTGTATTGTTTTAAACCTCATTCTGTGAGCTCTTGATGTCCTGGAACTCCCCTTGAAGTATCTTGGGAGATACAAACCATCACTGTAACTAGTTAAGATTCCCTTCTCCTTTCCTTTCCCCAGCCATGCTTCCCACCAGCATGGTGCTGGTGAGGTTTGTCCATGAGGCTGGGCAGGTACTGCCCTTCCCTTCCCACCTCCCTCCAATTCCCAACAGCTTCATCTGGCCACAAATACTGGGTCTCACACTCTAACTTCGTTTAAAATCTATGTTGTTTCTTTCTTTTTTCACAGTGAAAAGAGAATACAGTTTATTAGTCGGATCCTGTGGGGCATTCTCAATATTACTGGAAGAAGCCAATATTTTGCTGACTAAAGGAAATTTATAAACAGCCAATTTCTAAATGAAACAGATGGCTTATTAAAAATGAGCAGTCACTTCTTTGGCACACAAAACCAGTTTTAATGCTTTTTGTATTATAATATTACTGATTTTGTTTATGTTAGAAGTAAGAAGAGTGACAGTTATCATAGTCCCCCTTTGTTAAGCAACAAATAAAAAAATAAATTGTGTGGTTTTGTAAAAAATTGCAAATATCCTATAACCTTCACTTATATACCTGCATATATTGGGTTTGTGGGGCAAGTTTCTGGTAATGGAAGGGGGGGATGTGAAGCTGCTGTAAGATTTCCCCATGTCCAACAGAGCTAATGCCAGCTGGCTCTAAGATGGACCCACCACTGCCCGAGGCCAAGCCAGTCAGAGATGGGGATAGCACCTCTGGGATAACATTTTAAGAAGAAAATACAGTTATTCTGCAGAAGTAATTGCAGCCAGAGAAAAGAGGAGTGAGAGCATGTGAGAGGAACAGCAGACACCAAGATTAGTGCAACAGCAGAGGCAGGAGGTGCTCCAGGTGCCAGAGCAGAGGATCCCCTGCAGCCCCTGCTGCAGCCCATGGTGAGGCAGTCGTGCCCCTACAGCCCATGGAGGTGATGGTAATTGGTGAATGATCTCTCCCTGCCCTTATCTCAACTTCTGAACCTTTCACTATATATTCTCTCCCCTGTCCAATTGAGGAGGGCAATGATGGAGTGGCTTTGGTTGGCATCCAGCATCCAGCCAGGGTCAAATCACTACATTGTAATAGAACTAAGTACTAGATGGTACTGAATCTAAGATCAACTGGTTTTATTTATTGTCAACATTTATTTATGTTTGAAACTTGATTCAGACCTGCAAGACAGAAAATTCACTGTAGTGGACTTCTGAAGTAACTGTTCATGCAATGGTGCTGCTTCTTCTAGTTCAGGGTTACATCTCTCACACACATTGTGGATAATCGAAGTTAGCTTTTGTTCTTAGAAAGTGAAAAAAACAATCACATATGAGACAGTCCTAACTTTTCAAGTACAAAAGTAAATAAAGACACATTTTCTTGCAGTGCTGGACAAAAATCTGGAGTAATTTCTTGCACTCTTGCATCAAAACTCTCCAAGAAAAGCTCCATACAAACTTCATACATATCTACGTGGACATATATTATCAGAAGACTGGAAACATCACACCAGTCTGAGTCACATGCCAATTATTTCTTAAGAGATGAAAACAAATTAAAAGAAGACAAGCTTTCCTATTCCTGCAAAGACTGTGGCTGTTCACAGAAACTGAACTTCTCAGCTAAATCCTGAAACCAGTGATATTTCCTTTTCCAATCAGTGTGCTGTATGAAACCAGCAGATTTGAATATATTTGTTTGAACCTGAAGAATATTACTCTCTGAGAATACTAATAAACCTAAAGAATATTAATACATCTATATCTAGATGAAAGCTATAATAATTCATCATTTGAAATCACTATTTGGGTTTTCTTCACAGATACAAAGTAATTGAGCTCTAGAATTACGTTCAGCAGAAAAAGGGACTCACTGCAAAACCTGCATACACACCAGCAAGCTAGCATTTTTTATGGCCAAGGATTTGCATGTTTGTTGATTATCTAGTCTGCACAGCTTCCAGAAATTTTAATCAAGAACTAACCATGGCAAAGGAAACTTACCAGCTTAGTCACAAATACACACCCATAATAGTTAGCTTCTCAGCCTTCCCAAGTCAGCCCACGCTGTACTCTGCTAGAACAAAGTTGGTGACACTATCATGAAATATTGGTGTATATATAAGCTAAGTCTGAGGATTTGAAAAGATTTTCAAAGAAAGTAATCTCCTGACTTTCTACAACTGGGTCTCTGTGCCTTGATTCTATGAATAATGAATTTGCAGTAATTTCATTTAGAAAGAAGCAGAGGAAAAGGTCACTTCAAACATGGGAAATTAGGCAATGTGATTCTATCAGAAATCATATTGAAAGGATTTGTTTCTTTGAAAAAAAAATATGAAGAGCAGCTAAATATATTAATCTTGTTCCACAGATGTTTGATAGAAAAAAATGCATGAAAGAAGCCCCCAGCCCCTACCAGAAGCACTGCCCCATCCAGACTGTGACTCAATTGGACACACATAACACACATACATAGGCTGCACTCTTCTTCAGTGTTGCCCCCCTTCCATAGGATATTACACGTTGGAAGCACAGCAGCTGCTCAGTGCCACACTGAGGGAAGCAGCACAGGCTCTCATTGCTGCAGGATGTGGTCCAGAATAGCTGAAGACACCATGGCTTTTTCTTGCTACCTTTCCCAAGCATTAGCAGAACAGTATAAGGAAACAGAGTACCAGAAGTCCTGACACATCACAAGTACAGTGATTGGGTTTTTGAAATGCCTTTACCCAGCAGGACAGGAACTGAGGGCATTTTTAATATCCATGTTTTATCAGATCATCCTCTGTAACCAACAGAAGTTTTAGACACTGATGTGTGTCTGTACATCCTTTAGTAGCTGGCCTCTCCTGTGATAAAACATACTATTTTCTGTCCTGTAGCTTCTCTCCACTCTAAAAGGTCATCATTCGTGCATTGGTCATACTGAGTAACATTTATCTGCAGTAACAGTGATTGATATTTTTAAGTCTTAAATTATTGGCAGTGTGGCAAGCATCTAATTGCTGTACTTGGTCTAAAACCAGAAATAATATCCAACCTGAGCTGAATTAAAGCCAGACAGTGACAAAACCAAGAGGATTTGTGTGTGTGACAGTGTACTTGATTTATTGCTTCAGATTGCAAGCAGTGAAAGGCAGTGTCAGTACTCATTTTCAGGTGACAAAAAGATGTAAAGAGGTTATTATAAGGACTCTAACAAGTTTCTGCAGGTCTGATCTGGGAGAAGATAATAATGCCAGGTACTACACAGGGATGGAGCAGGAACACAAGAGACTGAGAATAACTGCCCTTGCAGGAGCTTCCCAGAAAGCACCTGAGGACTTCAGCCCCTGAGAAATATACACATCCAAAATACAGATTTTCAAAGCTTTTTGCTAGTCCTGAGGCATTTCAGCTGCAAACAAATAGTAAAGTCCCGAGGGCATACTATATTTTGCTTCTAGGTGAAAAGCTATGCTCAGAAATGAAGAGCTCAGCACTGAGCTCACGCCTAATTCCCAGCAGGACTGGCACAGTGAGGTCCCTTGCATGTCTCTGTGGTTCAGCCCCACAAGGCCACACATCCTGGCAGTATGTATCCCAAACACAGCAGACAGCACACCCCTTGGATCATTCACTGGGGCTGTCAAGAGAAATGCACTCAAATCCCTGACACTTACACAGCCCATTTCTCAGAGCAGGACCATCCAGCCCCTGGATACCCAGAGGCGAGTCACTGGCAGTAAAAATAAAACCTTAGCAGAGTCACATATTTCACACTTGTTTCTTTCATGCTTTCAGTGGGCCACTGAACAAACACAGTTAGTCAGTCAGGGTGGGCTTCACCTTCTCTAATTTCAACTGCCTGAAAGTTAAATGTCTATTCCAGGAGATGTTGCTAACACAAGGAGAGACGCTTGCAAGGAACAATTTATCCCATGCTTCTCGGACACACACCTTAGGTCAGACAGGTTCCTGGCAGGAGGAGTCTCTCCTAGGGATTTGGGATATGTCTGTTCAGCAGCACAGTGCAGTCCATGGTGTCCTATAGTGCAGGTCACTCTGTCATCAGCCCAGAGAAATCCTGGGGCTCTCCCCTCCTGAACGTGGGCTGAGGTTTTCCTGCAGAAACAGCCAGGGCATGCAGAGGGGCAGGAAGAGCTCTGGGTTTGCCCTCAGATGCAGCTGGATTGCAGCTGGAGTCAACATCTGAGGATGGGCAACATGGAGTGTATTGCAGTACTGCATATTGTAATATAAACACAGCCTGTACATTCATAACTTAGGTGAAGACCCTTTTAGCCAGACAAGTAGGAGGCATAAATCCAGAATTTAATGATACATACCTTAATGATACTTTTAATGGCCCTTATGAAACAAATAACACCAGAATGAAACATGAATACATTCTCTCTCACTGTCTTTCAGACTGGATACCAATGTCAAATACATTTTAATGCTGATTACATTTTTCTTTAATTTAATATATTACAGTAGATTTTGTACAAATATGGGGCTGGATTTGAAATACCTATGTCAAAAATAAATATTAATTGAAATTTCACTTAGATGAAATAAATAAATAAAAAAAATCTGGTCATATTTGGTCAAACTTTTCACTTTTTTCTTCAACTAGAATTGGCCAGGTCAGCAATTAAAAGAAGCTTCTTTCCCGTTCTGTTTTACTCTCTTCTAAGATAAAGTCTTAACTGGGGTTACTTTTCAGAACAATGATATGAAATTGTGCTCAAACTAAAAGCATAAGCTGCCTTTGACTACATACCATGGTAAAACATGCTAGCATTTAACATTACAGTGTTGAGATGCCTTTTAGCAGCACTTTGTTTGCCATGATTAAGTCTTCAACACTGGGCTTACCCTGAAGGGTAAGGCCTTTGGGAAGCCTGCACAAAAAGAATAGTATTTTGCATATTATATTTTTACTGAGCATAAAGGTGGACTAGATGAAAACTAGGTTGTTAATCAAGTGCACTTATTCTCTGGTTGTCACAGATCTCTTTTGAATCGTCTCAAGTTTCTACAGGATTTATGAGTTTAGGCATGGAGCTACCTGCATAACACAGAGTAGATGAGAGAGGAGACATGCACTATCAAAAAGCATTATTTTCACTTAGAAATTCTTGCTAAAGAAAATGCTACTGAATAGCTATATTGTTGCAAAACAGGTATTTAACTAACCTGCTTTGTTTTATAAGCATGTAAGATGAAACTAAGGGATGTCTGACATAAAAGAAACATTGAAATACAGGCTGAAAAACAGTCTATAGCAAGGAAATTTTAAAAAACTCCTGCAACTGTCTTCTGTGATCCAAATTTATCTTAGTAAAACAAGTTAGGACTTTCATAGCCTCTTAGAGAGCTGAAGTATTTGTGGAACTCTGTAATCCAGCCAATCTCATAGGTACAGTGAGTTCATCTGAGATAACCTCCATGTCAGTGTCAACCAAAACACTTTCCTAGCAGACTTTTACCTAACAGAACCAATAGGAATTTCATACCAGGTTAGACAAGAGAATGAGTTTTTCAGTTACTACCAATGTTTGCCTTTTGAGGAAAATTAGGCACCAGTGGGAGACTGTCTCCCTTATTTCTTCTCTTTTCTTGATTATTTGGGGAGGCTGGTGACACCTTTGGGCTGTATGGTCTCCTCTAGAGGTACCTAGCCATTAATGAATAGGAGAGCCACTCGACTTGGGAAAAAAAAGAAAAAAATCATTTTGACAAAGTGAGAAATTCAGTCAGAAGTGGTAGTTGTAGCTAAGTGGAAATCCTGGATAAATGCAAATTTCTACTTCACGGATTGACTCTGCAGTGTCTGCACCTCTGCACAGAGAGCTCAACACTTTTTTGCTTTGTTGCTTATATCCACTGTCTTTGCTGGACATTCTGCACACATACCTGGATCATGGTGTTACTGTGCTCAACACACAGGTGTAAAACCTCTCTTATTAGCAATAATCACTGTGTGCATGCTACATGGCACATACACACACAGCCTTGCCCAGGAGAAATAGAATAGCCCAGCTGCTATGGAAGTGAGCCCCTTAGAAAATACTGACTTTGAAACAATCAGGTAGGAATACAATTGGTTTTAGGGCTTAAGAAAATAAACAAAATAGGTTTATCTGCTGCCCTGTAGTTTTAAGATAACGTTTTCTCTTCTGGGGATGCAACCAGGAAAGAGTGCTGTAGGCCAGCACTTGACTGGCCCCAATATCAGTTCATCTCTTGGAACCTTTGTCTGGCAGATGCTATATGAAAAAATATAGTTTTGTACCATCTACCTGCAGCACAAGCTGCTGTGGGTTCAGTGGAGTGGTTCTGATTTACCGTGTCTGGCCAGTGAACAGTACACTGAGCTGGGCAAGTCTGCAGCCAGGCGAGAAGCAGGACAGACAGGAACCTGGTGAGGCAGATCATCCTCAACAATAGTCTCTAATGCAGAATGAAGTGGCAGAAACAGTACATTATGGACATTATCATCATTATCTCTTGCTACCTCTAATAGGTTCTTATATCATTTTGCTCATTTTTATAGCTTGCTGGCTCAGAACCGACATTCTTCCTAATTCACTGGAAGGAATGCTGGATTTCAGATCCCCTTGCTCTAACCATACACAGAATGGATGAAATAGGGATGTGACTGCTGGCATAGATCAACCCTTTCTTGCATAATTCAAACTAAGAAATTTCTAAAGCATGGTATTTTTTACACAAACAGGGATAAAAGAATATTGCTTTTACATTTATATTGGGCTAAAGTTTTTTTGTTTTTGTTTTGGTTTTGGTTTTTTTTCTGTTGATTAAACAAACAACAGAAAGGAGAAAACTAGGCAAAGCATGGTCCTCATGAAGCTGCAAGGAGGGGTTCAGCAGAAAAAAATCTCAGAAGACTTTGTAAAATAGTTACACGAATTCCTGAACTACTATCTGTAGGATTTTCCCAGAAGATAACTGATAGTCTGCCTCTTTCAAACTGCCTTAGGATGTGAAACAGAACAATATCTCATTATAGGAATGTCATCAATTGTTCCAGCATTTTTATCATCTGAATATGAAAGCTATTCTATGAGATGGCTAACAACAGGTTAGCCATCTGTGTTATGATAGAAACTCCTCTGGAAGTACAAAATAATTTAAAATAACCACTATCCCGTGGTTGTGCCAAGAGCCTGCATGGGGGTAGCTCTGGAGAGCAGGGGTAATATGTGCTACTTTCTACCTCCTTCTTCAGCAATTTATAGTTTTTCCCACGTACCTGCTGACACAAGCAGTGCCCTGGGTTTCTGCATGATCTGCATGGGTGCACAACCCAAAGAGGAGGCTCAGGGAAAGCAGGGAGATCCCAGCTTGGGGATAGAGGGAATGAGGGGGAAAGAGGGATTGTAGAGCATGGGTGAGGGAAAGCAGAAGCACTGGGGTTGCAGAGTGGGAGCCAGGCTGGAAGGTGCATAAGAGCAGAGAGGGATGTGTGTGTGGTCTTGAGAGAGGAAAGCCAAGTCTGGAAACCTGGAGCAAATACGGGAGCTCAGTGGGAAAACAGGATTCTGCATGAAGAGTCTGAGGTAGGAGGTCTAAGATGAAAGAGAAGGAATCTGCTATGCATACAGGAGAAAACAGGGATACTGCCACCAGCAACACTCTGCCATGCAATATAAAACAAAATTTACCTACTGAGTGTCATTACTGAAAGAGGCAGTTTCAGATGTCACATCCACTGATGTCTCACACTNCAGCAAATTCCTTACAGTCTCTCTTCCTTAGCAATTATTTTATGCTGTTTATTACTGACAATGCTCTTTGCTATGTCCCTCTAGTCATGCTTTACAGGTGGGCTGGGCCAGTGTTGTTTCAACTGTTCTAGCTGAGGTCCTGAGTGATATGACACTACGTCACATCCCCTGAAACACCATATACACATACAGGTATATGTGTT
>VZTT01024142.1:20182-39686 GCA_013400855.1 Buphagus erythrorhynchus
TAAAGTTCACACAAGCCTATGGGTGAGCTGTAATGCAGAGTTGTTAAATCTTAGGAGCAACACTGCGCATTACAACCTCTGCACCACACAGCCCAGCACCGAGACTGCAGGGATGCTGCAGGGTGGGAGCACCAAAGGTACAGCCCTGTTTAAAAGCCCTCCACAGTACTTCACAAATACAAATTACAGTGAGACAGGAAAGAAAAGATAACATAAATTACCCTGTGCCACATTAACAAAATTTCCTACAGCCGTGGGTTTTTTTAAAGGGTAAGGAGAATCTGAAATGTTGTGCTTTTAAAAGATGGCAAAGGGCTAAGTCATCTGCACACATACAGCAGGTAACTAATTTCAGTTCCTTTTCCCTCCATATATTTGGGAAAAAATAACATAAGTATTAGTAGCAGAATCCTCATTTTGGAAGCCTTTCCCACCACAATGAATTGTGCAATGACACTGTCTCATGGCCACTAAATGCACATAGGACATGTGAAGAAGCTAGAGAAAATAGTTCAAGTAGAACAGCACACTGAGTTTAGCAGATTTTTTCCTGACCCTGGATCCCATTCAATCCATTAAGCAAGGGCATAAATAGTTAAATAATAGCCCCTTCTGAAGCCTCAGGTGCTCAGCTTGCTCAGGGCTGACCCAGCACAAGCTATCTAGTCAATGGCCATTTACACCTTCCTCCTGATCTGCTTACTGAAATATTTTTCCCCACTGGTAAAGGCAGTTAAGCATGATTTTCCATGCACCTGCTTTAGGGACTTGCACAGCTCTGTAACCAGTTCAGTTACATAGGGCGAGGGCTATAAGAAACTTGGATTTCACAGTTCAAACTTTTTAAGCATTCATTGGGGTCAGGTGAGATCAGATCTCATCCTGAGAGAGAATGAGAGTGAACAATGGTAAGACTGAACAAGATATGAGTATTTAGGAAGAATAGATTTCATCCTTACAAAGAGGAAATTATGGAGACAGAAACTGCTTTCTGCTGGAAAAAAAAATGCACTGCATATGCAAAGCTGGAAGATGCCTAGGGGAAAAGACAAAGTTGATATCAGTGTGAGTGGCATCTTTGGGAAAACCCCAGCTGACAGAAGGAGGCTGCATAGAGGGAAGAGTGCTGGGAACTACTAGACGACCGACTGGCACATATGTGCTTTCTGGTGATTAAAATAAGCCATTTAAAAACAGACCTGCCTGAAAAGCAAAAAAGTAAATTACATTATACTGGATGGAACAGCTACCAGATGGTCCAGTTACCAGCAGCTACTAGATTTTGTTTTTGTTTTTTTAAATACACACATGCACTCACAAGAGCAAACGCTCATGGGCCAAACTGGACTGTAAAAGCCATCTGGCACCGCCTGTGTAAGTTTACTACACTGTGAAACCTCATTCTCTCTGACATTATTTGTGGTTAGAAGACTAATTCCAGTTTCAGCCAGGCAACTAGACTGCAATCTGGAGCATGAGAATCAGAGGGCAACAGAAACAAAGAGGGAGCCATAGGGTGGATTTTCAGCTGTGAAGAAGCAACTTCCAAAAGGAAAATGAACGTCATTTCCTCAGTTCCTAAAATGAGTAATGGATGGTAAAGATTTCCTCCATTCTTTGCAATAAATCAAATAGTGTAAAACACACATGTACCCCTCTACACATGGCAGAGCTCCACAATTCTTTTCTAAATAGGACCTGTATTTTTTTACAGTCACCTACTGCTTTATTCTGTCTTCTCCAACTCCTGTCCATTAGGACATCACAGTATTAGATGAGTTACTATTTCTATTCACTCATCTATACTTCCAGTTCAATTCCAATTCCCTACTCTGGCATATTAAGGGGTCTATGATCAACACCAGGTATATCCTAGAAATAAAGAGGTATCTGCCACCATGTACAAATGACATTTGATATGTCATCACAAAGCATTTATAAAATATGCTTATATCACTCATCATATTAACATCTCCTATGCACCTTTTTCCTAACTTTTAAAGAAGATGTTTAACAATGAGTATTCCTAAAGAATTTCATTCTGGTAGTAACTAGGAATTATTTTATAAAGCAATCAAGGCAATAAGAAAAAGTTGAACATGTATTTATCATTGCACAGAGACAATATCCTTGCCCTGAGATCTAATCTGGTAAATTACTCAATACAGTCAGAATTCAGCCTAGTTTCATTAAATACTCTACTTGGCTATAATTGTTTTATGTTGCAAAGAAGGAAAAAGAAACAAAATGCAAACAAAAAAAAATCAGATCTACAAATATGCACCAACAATCATGGTAGTATGGTAGTTTTCCACCATATTAAAAGCTACATCTGCATCATATGTGTTATAGGTACCTGTTCCCTCCCAGCTGAGGAGGTAATACCAGTGCTTCAATACTGGTGCTAGACCAAGTCCAGAGCCCAAACTGAGGTTCAACATACAGTACAAACACAGCCCAAAGTAAATGCTTGGCCCATATTTACCTTCCAGTCCCTCAAATTCACTCCCAAAGCTGTGAATTGTGTGAACATGAACTATCTCTGATCTTCAGAGCATCCTGACAAAGCTTAAAGCACTGCAACCAATGGCCAAGCTACTCCCATTGCCATATGGCCAACCTGTGAGGGCAGAGAGGCTCAGGTTTATTGAATTCATCTATGAATTCAGACTTGCCTTTGCTGTACTTCACAAAGAAAATTCAAATAACATAAATTGTGGCTGAGCACATTTACACAGGCAGTGGATGAAGTTCAGTTTGTTTCCAATATTCTGAGATGGCAGTTTAGAACTCGGAATTAGGAGGTTATAAAATTTATGGTCTTCAATAGAACAAGAAAAATATTTGTGAAGGAGATATGGAAGCTTCAAGCTCCCCCCTGTAAGGCTACTAACTCTTTGCAACCAATTCAACCCAAAATGTTCCTAGGAGAGTAGCAAGTCAGATAAAATGTTATAAAAGGCCAATTATCACTATATAACTCATTCTTAAATAAATTCAAGTTACAGATTTTGCTCTGGTCACAAAAGATGACACCTGCAATGCTTCTTAGCCGTTTTCTCCTCAAAAACACTTTAGAAAAGTAAAGCAAATAACGAATGTGAAAGCTAGGATAGCTCACTGGGATTTTCATAATCCCCTTTCCTCTCTTTCCCATCTTAAAAGCGTTGTTTTCATGCTTGAAAACATCTGCTGAGGAGGCTGATCCACTGAGTTTCAACCCAATTCTCTCCAGAGGTCGGGGTGGGCTTGGTCCGAATTCTTATTATTGTCTATATTTTAGAACTGAGATATCAGCTATATATAATAGACTAACTTAAAAAGCAGAAATATCAATATTTTGATTACAGTGATTTGATTATAATCAGGCTGTAGGTATTTCATTTTACAGCAGTGGAAATACTAAGCTTTCATTATGATAATTCTGTGGAATTTAGAGAGAAAGATCCATTCCCCAAGGACATGTGAATCCCTTCAACAAATGTTAGAGCAGGCCTCTGAACTCTAAAACCTGAAACTCACTAAGTCTTCACATGTACTTATGATGACTTTACTGGAATTTCACTGATGGAGGATAGCTCTTCAAAACTTCTTGTTGTAGGACCAGAAGATGACAAAGGTATTTCTTTGCTTGAACTCCTGGGAAGCTGTATACAAAAATGTTCATGACTCAGACTGGAATTTCTCAGCTCTTTCCCAGTCCCACCACAAAGAAGAAGTGGGCTGGAGGTCTCACTTCTTCAACTTGTAATAACCTCTCTCATTTAGAAAATACACTTTGCAGCAGATTTTGTGTTTTTAATGATTTCTGGTCTGTGCTCTATTTTCTGATCACACAAACTAAGAGACATCCCTTTGGATTTTTAAGTTTTTGACAAAACCAATCCTTGTGGTGCACTGATAGACACATACAACTGGTAAGCCCTAAAAGATGAAACCTGAGCACATTTTCGCAAGGAGGACATAATCAGATGCACAGAATGCTCTGTTCCCGTGGTCCTGGAATCCCAGTTACTCAATACACAACCTCCTATTTAAAAGAAAGTGCTCCCAGTAAAAGAAAATACATACATCCACAGTTAACCTACCCCTCTGCAGGCACCTGCCTCGTCTTTTCTGCTTGCAGCTACATGCGTTTTCTGGAGGGAAAAGAAAGAGTTAAAAGAAAAACAGCCTAATCTCCACTCACACATTTGTCAACTTCCCCAAAATAGCTGCAGAATTTAAGCATAGTATGCCATTTTCCTCCCTGACAGGTTAATCCGTTTATTATTCATCCGTTTAATGAAAATACCATGTCTCCATGCTAAGAACAAAACAAAACCTCCAACAACACTGGTTCTCTTTAAATCATATTAATAATCTTGCACAATTTGATTTGTCTTTGAATTCAGCTTCATTTTTAACTCCAAGTTAGAAGCAGGAAACCTATTTCTTCAGATTTCATATTGCTGCCTCTAGCCACATTTATGGAATGCTTTCTGCAAAATTATCAGCATTTCATTACCTGCTTCTGCAACAGCCATGTATCTACTGTGAAAAGGTCACCCAAAAGTTAATGAACCTCATGCTTAGCCAAGCTGCTCTTCTCCGGTGGGACAGAAATTTTCATGAAACTCTGCAAGGCTCATCTTGCAAAGTTTCCTGAATATGCTCTAAAAAAAAGAATTGTTACTAAGTCATGGAGCAAATCTGTCTCCTTTTCACAGGCAACTGGCTCCATTAAGCTTTCTGCAAAAACATGGGGCTTGAGTTCTCAATGGCATTACTTCTAAAGAGGAGCTACAGCCGTGTTTTGAACCAGCCACAGAACTATTATGACCATGCAGCTATATAGAACAATCATGCTCCTTTTCAGGATTTAATTCTTCTGCAGGATTCCCTGTCTTGCCTGGAAGCACCACTTTTAATACAAAACAGGTGGGTTTTTTTACAGATTAATCATATTAGAAAACTGGATTCATGATCTATTCAGGTAGTATGCCTAGATCTTTCTCTCCCTCAGCATTTCCTCATGATAACTGCTTCAGGTACAGTAGAATTGAATAATATTTCATTTTGAACTAATGAATGTCATCTCCTTTTACTCCAGTCATCATTTCCATCCTGTATCTCAGCCTTTTCCTGTATGAACAGTGTTTCCCAACTCCAGCCAACCAGCATGGTTCCCTGTTTCAAAGAAAGCATTAATGAAGGGAAGAAATAGGAATGGCCCCATGAACAATATTTGATTATCTCCCTGGTACTTCTTCCTCCTGCACTGACGACTGTTGCCATGGTCTCTGCCTTCCAGTTCCTTCAGGTAGCCTCTACTCCAGCAGCTTTCACTTCAAGACCATACCAAAAGTTTGCTTTTGTCAAGGGGTGACATGAGAGAAGTCCAGCACAATCTATTCTTTGTGAGCCTCTTTTATTATAGCTTATTTGTCTTTCTTAGGTCCCAATACCAGAGAAAAACCTGTGGCCGTTTATTGCACATTTAGTTGGAGCTCACAACACTCTGAAACATCTTTGTGGAGCCTGACACTGTCTCAGAAATGAAACACTGCTGTGACTTAGATTTTGAATCCAATCTACTGCTTAGACAGAATATGTACCTGAACAAATTGCTGGGAAAAAAAGACAATGACAGGATGATGATGATGAGGATGAGGATGATGATTATTAAATTTTTTGAAGACAATTTCTTGTACCAAGGATGACATTTCAAAGGAAAATACAAAATTAAGAAGAAAAAAATAAAGCATGTAAGTCAAAGGCAGCTGTTTTGGGATAGTTTTGCTTTGCATTACAGGCAAATTGCTCCAATAAGAAGAGGGATGTTTTGTCTTTTACTCTCAGAGGAAATGATTACAGCACTAAATGTCTGTAAGCAACTACAAATAGAACAAGACTTGAGTTTAAGGACTGTTAACTCAACTGAATGCAAATTCAGCTACACTCGGTGGAGTCTGGATTTCATTCACTGATAACCAGAGCTCCTAGTTCAAGTGAACTGTGATTTCCACCTGCATCAGCCACTCAGTTCAAACAATGTCATTTGCAAAAGAGACTATGTTGTCTAATGCTTTCAGCTCACAATTAGGAGCTGGTGTTTCCCAGCTAGATGAGGTTATAGAATTGAACAAAATATATGTTTGATAAAAAGCCAGATTAGCAGCAAGGGAAAAATGTAATAGGACTAGATAGATAGATAGATAGAATTTTTTTTTAAGGAAGGAGGATGGAGAAAGCCAAGTTAAGTCTGTAGAAGCTGTAAAAGCTTCTGGTGACCACTAGAAAAAGACTAGGTAAATCCAGAATATCTATAGGTCAAAAAATCCATGGTGTTTCTCATTGGCCCAGAGATGGTAACCTTGTCTATTATATGTCCTGTCAGTGCACCTCTCAGTTATTGGTTCTCGGATCTGAATTTAACAAAAAAAAAAAAAAAAAAAGCCTTTCGCTATCTTTTTGAAATGTCCAGATTTTAGCCTAATACAAAACAAGAAAATAATTTGGATTGGAAAAATGGTTCCTTCTCCAGCTGCATTACTAAATCCCAATCTCAGCCCTCATGGAGGCTTCCCTGGGGCTTCAGCCAGGGTCCCCTACTTCATGGTTTTCCCAACAGCAGTATAGGATAACAGCTCACAGAGCGACTGAAGGTTGTGCTGTCTGAAGCACAGTTTGGAAATGGCTAGCACCTGCTGACATCTTGGGGCCAGGACTCACAGGGGCACAGTAGGGCTTGGCCAGGGTCAAGGCTTGAGGCATTGCAGGGGTCTGTGTGCGTGACCACAACAACTCAGGCTGGAAGGAACCTCCTGCAGGCTCCAGACCAACCTTCTTATCAAAGCTGGGTCAGCTGTGAGATCAGACTAGGTTACTCAGGAATTCAGCTGCTTGGGTCTTGAAAACCTCCAAGGACAGAGACTGTAGAACCTCTCTAGCCAAAATGAGTATTTAAAACATCTGTTGTTCAAGTGCTGCCTCAGAACAGCAGTTATGCCAGGGCTGAATATCCCACTGGTTTTAAGTCAGCAACCCTTCCTACTTATCTGTCTTGACAGGAGTCGTCACCATGGCATCCAAGCACCTGAAACAACTACCTAAGGAACAATACCGAAATTGCAAGGCAGCTCCCAGCCCAGCTATGAGAACTCAAGGACAACACAATACCCAGTGCATTTGCAGGCTGCCAAGGGCTAACAGGATGCTCTTATTTCTCTCTAAACATGGGTGACCCCTCTCCTGCATGAAACCTCCAGCTGCCTGCCTGTGGTGAAAGCCAGCAGTGCTTCCCAGGCTGCCAGCAGATGCTCATTCATGGTTACAAGCAGCACAGAGATACACCCAAGTGTAGGTGCAGCAATCAGGCAGGTCATAAACAAAGCAGGTGGGGTTTTAAAAAAAGCAACTCAATTTGAGAAGTTACTCTAGAAAATGCAATGATCTGCACTTTTTCCTTATCTGCTGCTGTAACTACAAACTGCATAAAGCTCTCACCATATGTCTTTAACTGAACAAAAATAATGTTTCATACTCTGCTTTTGACCACCAGACAGAACAAATCTACGCAGGTTCATTTGTTCAGGTGGACTGCATGCCCTCAGCATAATTATTTAACTGTAACTTAATTTCCTAATAATACTCATCAAATTTCCTCAAGCTGCCAGAACACAGACTGTATTTAAATAGCAAATTCTAGGTATTAATAGTCCAGAGCAAATGGCAGTTAAACAATGAAAAACCTATTTTTTCTTGACACTGCCAACAGACAAGTAATCACAGTATTTTAGCTTGCTTATGCGTCTCAGACAGAAAGGCTAAGATCAAAAACCTGTTGTGAAAAGACTTATACATATGTCTCTCTCAATTTAAAAGAGAAATTCAAATATTCCACAAAGCAAAGGCAAAAAAAAATTAGTATTCATTCATTTTCATATGAAACTATGACTGCTGTAACATTTTGGTATGCAGAAGAGGTCTCAGAATGGGGCAGGGAGAGGGACTGTCAGTACTGAAAGAACCTTAGAGCTGCTTTGCAGCACTGCACTTACACAGCAGAGAGCTCAAGGACTTGCCGACCTTGGGTACAGTTACTGGCCAATTGTTCCTCAAGGAAAGGACATTACATTGCTTGGACCTAAAAAGTGAAGCAAACACTTAACAACAGGCATGGAAAATACCTGCTTCTTTTTTTCTCATTCCATTACCTGTTTACAAGATTAATTTAAAATATTAATAAGTAGCATTAAGTCTGGATGTTTGAACATGAAGTTTATGAGGTCTGAGTGCTGGCATATTAATTAATGTCTGTGGTTCACAGTAAAAGACACGATACACACAACTTGATTTATACGGCTGAGTTTTGAATTGTGGGAGTTTCTTTCTGTAATTGAGAGTTGGGAATGGGAAAGGAACAACTATGACTTATAAAGCAACAGGCTTTCTAAGTTCTGCTTTCAGAAATACTTTGATGACGAAGTAAGCGTTCAAATGTTAAGAGAGATTTGGAGTGAGATGTCGCCCGGCTGCCAGTCAGAAGGCGAGGCGCAGAGCAGAGGCAGGCAGCTCCTTGAACACAGAGCTGGTGCTGTGGGGGCACAACTCTCCCAAAGTTCGCACAGAAAGCAGAGATTGCCACCTCCTGGCCGAAGCCAGGGCAGCGCTGGGGACTCACAGAAACATCCAGGCTCGGTCGAAATTATGTATGGAGACCTTTTATGCCTCAATCACAAGCTTCAAACCAGAGTTCTTAAATACCAAAGCTAATCACTGATGGATAATCTAGAGGAAATCAGGGCAGTGCCTCATAATTTAACAGGGAGACCAGGCAGCCTTATGTTATGCTGCTAATTCCTTTCCATACTGTCAAGAGAGAATAAATACTCAAGGAAATACTTGCTTTGTTTTCTTTCTGAAACAAAACAGCCCTTTCCAACAAGACATGCATTGTGCACACTACTAGAAACATGTAAAAATACAAAACCTGAAATATAAATTTTGGTATTCTCTTTTCTATTTTCCTTTTTTTTTTTTTTTTTAATCCCCAATTTCGGATTTTTTCATTCAGAGTTGAATTGAAAGCAAAATGTCGCATTTTTCCAAGCTGAAAATGCAGCCTGATGTGCTCAGGAGCAATCGCAAGAGGCCACTGGACACTGGACCTGGCCTCATTTGGCTCTGAGAACACAGTTAAACCACACAAAGAAAGTTAAAGCACATCTGGAGAGAGATTATTTTCGTATTGCCCCAAAAGACCTTGTGTGGACTAGCACCATGTCATCAGCACCCAATCTCTGCATTAAACCACAGTGCAGGAACCACGCTGCATTCCCAGCTGTCCTAAGGGGTCCCTCCCTTTCTCCCACAGCTCAGGAGCAGCTGGAGATGAGCCCTGCAGGGAGGGTCTGGGGGTGCTGTGTGGCCAGCAGCACCTCAGTGTGAGCCAGCAGGGTGCCCTGGAGGGTCTGGGGGCGCTGTGTGGCCAGCAGCATCTCAGTGTGAGCCAGCAGGGTGCCCTGGAGGGTCTGGGGGTGCTGTGTGGCAGCAGCATCTCATTGTGGGCCAGCAGGGTGCCCTGGAGGGTCTGGGGGTGCTGTGTGGCCAGCAGCACCTCAGTGTGAGCCAGCAGGGTGCCCTGGAGGGTCTGGGGGTGCTGTGTGGCCAGCAGCACCTCAGTGTGAGCCAGCAGGGTGCCCTGGCAGCCCCGAGGGCAAACCCCACCCTGGGGCACAGCAAACACAGCACAACCACCGGGCAGAACAGGAGACTGTCCTGCTGGGCTCAGAGCTGGGGTGGCCTCACCTGCAGTGCTGCCTGCTGAGCAATGGCAGAAGGGTGTGCAGGTCTCTGAATGCATCCAGAGGAGGGGAACAAAGCTGGTGAAAGGGCTGGAAGGAATGTCCTGTGAGGAGTGGCTGAGGACTCAGGGCTTGTCTGGTTTGGAGAAAAGGACACTGAGGGGTGACCTCATTGCTCTCTGCAGCTTCCTGAGGAGGGGAGATGGAGAGGGAGCTGCTGATCTCTTCTCCCTGGGATCCAGTGACAGGACATGTGGAATGGCTCAAAGTTGAGCCAGGGGAGGTTCAGACTGGACATTTGCCAGCATTTCTTTACCAAGAGGGTGACCAAACACTGGAACAGGCTTCCCAGAGTGCTGGTCAATGCCAGAAGCCTGTCAGGGTTTAAATGGCCTTTGGACTGTGCCCTAAAAAACGTGTTTAAAAACTTTTGTTCAGCCCTGAACTAGTAAGACAGTTGGAGAACAGGTTTTTTGTTGGTCCCTTCTAACTGTGATATTCTAGTCTAGTCTAGTCTGTTTTATTCAAAACTGTATGTTAAGCAAAACCAGGAGTTCCCAAATTGTCAGAAAATAATTTATTATTGTGAAAAACATGTTGCTGCAATAATGGTCAAAGTGAAAAGAACTTTTCTGTGCTGCAGGCACAAGCATACATACTGAACCTGCTGGTCTCTCACTGCTAACTTGTATTAGTGACTTCTAAGCAAGTTACTTATTTTGTAAGTACATTATTTCCTACAGGTCTGTACTGGCCATTCATTCAACTACTCTCTTGCACCCTCCTGCCCTAATTCCTAGCCAGCAGACTTATCACTCACTAAAGAAGCTGTTGATTTTGTCTCAGACTTGTCATTTTGCAGCAAGTGACACACAAATCCCAAACTGGTTCTTATATGTGTTGTTGATGAGGGCACAGGAATTCTGCCTGCTTTAGATTCTTGTCAAGATGTGTAAGTCACCAATACACAAAGTGATTTGTTATAACTGTGAATATAGGGCTGAGGAAAGTTGGATGAGCTCACTGGATTACTGCCTATCTCTTCTTACAGAGAATGTGGGAACACTTTCCTCAACAAAAAATTTAAGTTTTCCAGATATTGGAGGGAAAGTGCCCCTTTGTATAAATGCTGGAGAGCTTCTTTCACTAAAGACAAGGTTCAAATATATGTAGCTCTTGAGTTACACAGGTGTCCTCAATGGAAGACATTGACACAGCATCTTGGAGAAAACTCAAGGAGAAAAATCTAACAGAACTATCATCCTGCAAAAAAAAAAAAAAAAGTGGAGACCATTGTTACAGACTGGAAGAAATGGAATTATATGGTCCTTGTTTAGGAAATAAAGACACTAGATTGAAAAAAAAATCAACAGAACTAAGCCTGTACATTAGCAAAAGAAATAAATATCGGCAATAAATAGACCTGCAAATACTTTTGGTAGAGACACTAGTATGCCTGAACTGTTAAAAGTTTGTTACTTTATGTCAAATTGCAGGAACTGTGAAAAGAGGGTTAAATGAGAAAGCACAAGGAAATATACAATTGGAAATTTTAATGAGTTTTGCAGTCCTTTAAGAAACATGAAAGACTGCTGGAGATTTACAAATGAACAAAGGCAAGATAGAAAAGGAAATCAGGTGCATGTTAGCAGAGATAAGAGCAGCATGCAGCCAAATAGCAAATACTTAACGAAAATTTTCACCTCATTATGTTTAAACCTCGAAGAGAAACTTTGCTCTTTTACACTATCACAATATGAAGGCTAAAAGTAAAATTGTGCTTTGAGACTTTAAATGGATCATGACTCCCTAGCAATTTTAATTAGGATGCTTCTGTTTATACAAATGTGTCTTTGGGGAGCTCATATGAAGAATAGAATAAGCCTAGATGAATATATGGAATAATTTTGGTATCCATAACTTAAGTTTCCTTTGTCTGCCCAGGAGCAAAAGGACCCAAAAATGCATAAAATTAATATTTTTAAATTACCAAAATCCCTGTTCATTTAATACACTATTTGCATTTTCCTAGCTTGCTCATATGCTAGTGCAAATAGCTATCTTAAATAGCACCACAAGTACACAGAGCAGTATCTCAACAGAGTGTAATTGTGAGAAGCAAATTCTAGCTGCAATTAAACTGGAGTTTAAAAAGATAGGGTGGGAGGGGGAAAGAGAAAAAAGGAGAGGGAAGGAAGGAAGGAAGGAAGGAAGGAAGGAAGGAAGGAAAGAAGGAAGGAAGGAAGTTTAATGAAATTCTTAGCAGGCTCTCTGCAATTTTGTGACAGGATGAGAATCTGAGATTAGCTTTATAGAGGAAACAGATATTGGAGGCCCTCCCTTGCCTATTCACTCTGCCTGGTTTAATAGAACCATAGAATATTATTGTCTATAATATACAATCAAAAAATAATCTAGAAATATTTTCACCTGTCCTAGAGTTTTGGATTACTTGTCTAATAAATTATTTTAATCCTTCCCTCAGGCAAAGCAAAAAATTTGGCATATGGCAACTCTGTCTTTCCCTCCTCTACTACATTAAGGTAAAATCTCACTCTGATTTACATGCAGTACTCTACCACCACAACTAATGAAACTGTGTCAGGAAAAGTCAAGGCATAATCTAGTGCTACAGATGTTTTTCAGGAATGGTAGATTTCACAAACTTTCACTATTACCAGCTTTTATTGAGTTCTGAAAGTTCATGTATCTTTCTCCTGACTCCCCTTCTCTCTCGAGATACTTTATGGCAGGCTTGTAAAGAAAGTTCTGTTATACTGCATAGAATTTTAGTTTATGGGGAGTGATCATATTTTTAATAGTCTTGTCTCTTCAGACTCTTCAACAAGAGGTAAATCACAAATTTGGCAAAAACAAGCAAGTACAGAAGGACACTTTAAATAGCAAAAAAAAAAAAAATCCAAATTTTGCTGGGGAGATCTTTGTATCAATTCTTAAATAAAAGTGATATTAACAATCACTGAGTTGAAAAAAATACCTCCCGAGCTCAGGATATAGAGAGTTTTTCTATTCATATGATTAGGCCAATTTTGGGACAATCTAACAGACTGATTTGGAGGCAGTCCTGAGAAGCTCCTTTCCTCTTTAGCTTTCTCAGTGGCTACACAGCTTCATGTTCTTGCTCCTTTCTACTTTAGAAATCAAGAAAGGAAGACTATGCTTATCTAATGTAGGCAATTTCTCATTCTGTCTCCGTGGAGGAAGAATTGGGAGCTAGTGCTTTTTTCATTAATGGACAAAAGTAAATACAATCAAAACTCTGGAAAATTTCAGACTGCTTTCTCACAAGAGAAATTAAACAGTCCTGGGAAAGGAATTCAGACTTATGGAGAGTCAAAGAAACAATTTTTCATCTATTCTCAACACCCAGAATGAGAAAACTGTCACCACTTTAGATCATTTCCTTTGATACCAGCAGCCCTGGCAGGACTAGAATATTTTGTTATCAGTGATAAACACTGCAAAACCCCCCACTGTGTGTATCACCCGAGGGTAGCAGAGCAGTCTGAGGTCCAATGAGCATTGCCCTCGTTTCTCAGGTTAGACACCTCAGCTACCAGCCTCTGAACCAGACACACATGTTTTCAGCAAGCCAAAAACCACCTTGTCCCCCTGCAGCATGCAGAAGCATTCCCTTCCCTCTACCAAAGCACCTACATTTCTAACTACAAAATAAATCCACTGAAGGGCAATGCTGCACTCTTAAGAATTCCTTTTACTAAACAAGCTCTGTGACATTAACAAAGCCAGTCAGGTGATGACCACTAACACACAGCAACAAAGACGATGGGACAAAATATATAAAGGACGGTTCGTGATACCCAAGGCACAGAAGAGGCTGCACACAGAGCAGTCCTGCCCTCTCCTCTCAGAAGGGGCTACAGCCAAGCCAGCTGGATCTAGCAGCGCTGCTTCAGCCACCCATCCTCCTTCCAGCCAGCATTTCCTTAAAACAGGAAAAAAAGGCTCTTGCAAAGTTGTCTTCTTCCTTTAAAGCCTCATTAGCTCCTTTTTACTGAGCACAAATGTGTTTTTACTAATTCCATTGCTGAAACTAACATGACATTTCTCCATTTCAGGAAGGTTTAAAACCTTGCTAGGAGCAAGTAAAAGCTAACTAAAACCTCAAGACATTAACGAGAATAAATTTTAAAAATGCTCTCTTCCTACAGTAGGATCAAAATTGGGAAGCGTGAATGTTGGGGCTTAGCATTGGTAATACTGTTAATACTTTTTCTTGACTTTCCATTCTCCTCTGGTTAAACAAATTAAATAGAAAACCTTGCATTTCTCACTCCCCAGTGTGAGTCTGGGATTGTTTCCCCTTGCCTGACTCCTGTATCAGTTCCTATTCAGAAAGCAGCTGGTCTCTGAATAGATTCAGAGCTGGTTATCTCCACATACAATATATCATAGTCGATCCAGGCTTCAATTATTTTTTTTTCCCCAGGAAACAATTATTTCACTATTTGTCAGTCTTTCTCCAACCCCTGCCCCATAACTTTTGAAACGGTTGGCCAATTTTAATGAAATCTGGCAAAAAAGCACAAATCTTAAAGACATTAAATTCATATCATCTTTGTGCAAATCAATAGGTGAGGAGGAAAGATTTTGAGCAAGCATTATTATTTTTGCTGCTTCACTGAAGATTTTTTTCCTCACATTTCCACATTCTTCAGAATAAGTCCCAAGGGCTGTCCTTGAAGTGCAATAGCTTGGGGATACTCCCCTGGGTAGGTAGTAAATCTCAACTCCCATTCAGACACTCCACCTGAATTTACAGTGGTGCCAGCCTCAGGTGGGCAACACACTCCTTCCTCTCTGCCCCCCTGACAGAGACAGGCACGGATGCCAGGCATGCAGCTGAGGTATCCCGTGGGATCTGCAACAGACTGGCAATGGGTGCACCTCGACTGCCCCTGAGCTACTGCCTCAATCTGCAGCCAGACCCAGCAGGGGGGGTTTCACCCACACCACCTTCACACAGCCCCTTCTACACAGCCCCACTTAGCAGACAGTGTTCTCTTAATGGCCAGCAGTACCAGGAACCAAGCATGGGAGGTAGGTCAACGGCAATAAAATGACCCAACTCCTTCCCTCCTTCCACCCCACCTCTCCCAAAAGAATGCTGTTGAAATGGGATTCACCATTCCTATTCCTCCAGACCTTCGGCACCCCCAACACAAGAGAACAAGACAAAAGCCCAAATTTTAATTTTTTATTTTTGTCATTTTCCTAAATAACACTTTAAAAATTTTCCACAGAAAATACTGTTTTTGCACTAGATACAATAACTCTCATTTTTTACTTGAGAACTATAACCAAGGTTGGAGAAATGATGGTATGAGCAATTTTGAGCACCCTATTATTTAGTAGCAAAGTCCTGCTTTGATCCATCTCCCTGCTGACTTCAATGGAACTACACTAGGTATAAATTAAAGCAAAATTCAGTCCATCAGCTGTACTTTAAGCTTCATGCATTCCATTTAAGCAATGCCTCCACCTTGATTTCACCTTGCTGTAGTCAGCAAAGAATGCTGATACAAAATGTGTCATGCTTTTGTGTATCCACTCACTCTGCTTTCATGTTTAAGCTGTACCATTTTACCTTACCATTAAAATTACATTTAGGCAAAAGTGAAAGAGTGTAGAAAGAATGTATAATCTCTTGTGCTCTCTCGGGAGAACAAGCTTCCATTAAGTTTTTCTCAGTCTCCCTGTACACAAATAGTAAAAACATGTATTTTCAGGTCAAAAACAAACACCAAAGTAAAAACCCTATTAAAAGGAGCACAGTAACTAATTCTAACATTTTTCACCAGAATGGAGAAATAAAGTGGTATTTCTCCAGGAACCTACATTTCAAAAAAAAAAGTAAAAAAAAAGGCAAGGAAAAAAAAAAGATATGCTGAGATCATCAATCACATTAGCAGGAATTAGATGTCCAACTCCCTAGATGCCAATAACAATCCCAACAATATTACATTCATTAGTCATTGTTTGCTTGTGAAGAGGTGAAGAGGTAAGAAAGCTGTAGTGTGCCTGTCCCTTCTCTCCTTGCCATGAAAGGGAACAGCACAAACGTTGCATCACCAGGCACAGCCACAGCCACATAGATGGGTTTTCCTCTCACAGGCAGGTTAAGGCTCCATCTGCCCTTGAAGATTCCTTTCATGGTTACAACAACAACAAAAAAACTCCAACAAAACTGTGTATTAAAGTTATTTGTGACAGTAATCTTTTTTTGCTCTCAAATGTCACCCTCTAAACAGGCTCTATTCATCTCACAAAACTTGGGCATCCAGAAACTCAATTTCTTGGCCTTGACAGAGACATAAAATTTTAAAAAAAGGGAGAAGAGGCATAGCTGTACCTTCAAAATAATGTACTTTAACAAGTATTATGTGCGAGTTTAGTGTCACACTGAAGTTCTGAAATTGGAAAAAATAATCCTAACCTTTCAGATAAAGTTATACTCAGATCTGTAAGTTTAAATGCTTCTACCATGTTAAGATACATGAAATAAAATGAGTTAATGTCTCTGCTTATCAATAAAAAAGTATTAAAAAATGCAGGTAGGTGAAATGTGACTTAGAAGACTTCACAACTTTTTCTCAAACTTTAATCAGACAATCTTCCCAAATACAGCAAATACAACCAGTTATATTAGCTACTGAACATGAAAACTTTAGCATTTTTACAAAGCACTTCAGTCTATCTATTTAAATGGCCAATTTGAGGAGCCACCAAACGTCCATCTCTACTGAACTTAAGCATCAGTGATGACAATTATCCTGCTCAGTTCCAGTGGGAGAACCAGGGTCTCATGGTAGTTTTAGTTTTGCTCAAGGAATCTCTTCAGAAGTGACCAAAAAGTTTTAGAGGTGTCAGTGCAAGGTCATGACAGCCTACTCCAAATAAAAGCTTTCCTTTCATCACTTTAAAATATGTTGTCTGTTCTCTGTTTTCATTTCTGCACTTGCCAAAGGCTTGCCTGTGGAAAACACTTAGGACAGACAGCCTCCTATTGAAGCAAAACACATTTGCTGTTCTACAGATAATTCACTTAAGCCACCAAGTTTCACATTTTACATAGGGCCTACTTGCCAGCCAGATAAAAAATATAAATACATGTACATACCTGTTTGAACAAATAAAAACATGACTGACACCTGGAAGGAAACATGGTTACAAAGCCAGAAAGAGCACTTCAAGCATGCACTATTAAACAACAGTTATCCAAATGTTCTTATTTACATACCAAAATAAAGGATGACAGAATCATATCCTCCATTTATGGCAGTCCAATAACATTTTATCTACTGCAACTATTCCCATGTAAGGATACGGACATCACTCCAATCACATCACAGCTAAGGTACAGTCCGTGCCTTGGCTACATTTTGGTCTTGCAACTACAGCATTTCATGCTGCAGCTTAGCTGAAGCCACATATGCTGTTATTGATGAAGCATAAAACCTCAGCAATGCTGGCACCATTTCTCTGCTGCTCCAAAACAGAGTGGACTAGATTGTGATTACTAGTGCTGCTCCTAGGCATAATAATTTTGCCTTTTTTAGAAAAACTCCATAACGGTAAGCACCAGAAAATCTGAGGCTTTCTCCAGCTAGAGACAATAAAAGTATACTGTTTATGCACAGGGAGAAACAAAAATGAAATATGCATCAGGCAATGCACATTCACACAACAAATCAATTCAGCATCCACAGTTCTGGGGTTTATTGTGCCATAATAAACAACATACCAATAAGCTACACACTAAAAGATAATCAACCTCAGAGAATGGAGCCACAGCAGTAACACAGATGGTGCAAGGCACAGACATGTTAACACATATGCAGAGGAAGAAGTGAGCAATTCATCCAGGACAGATCTCTTGCTGGTGTTGGGCAGCTTTAGAGCTCTCACTGTCCAAGAATTTGCTCTGGCATTTCAGTTATTCCTGCTGAAAAGTCTTTATTTTTACTAGAAAACTCAAAATATTGCTAAAGAGCTCCCCTTTCTGAGTACCCTTGTCTGTAAAAGACTACAGAGGTTAAAGAGGAATGTCACCTTTGTAAGCTCAATACTTTATCTTTGAGAGCACAGAATTTTGAACAAAGTTCACCACAGAGGAAACACATCTCCTATCACTACCAAACTTGTTCAGATTAATCCTTGACTACCATGCAAAGAGAAGGACTTTTGCCTTCTTTTTCACTTTCTTCATCCAGCTGTCACCTGAATTTCAGATACTTCATAAATTCAGATTCATTATCAGCATACATAGCATGAACAAAGTTTTTGAGGAAAAAACTACACAAAGAAAGTGTTTTACTGAAAAACAAAAGCCAGAAAACATCAACTAACCTGTCAAGTTCAGTTACCCCTTTTATCAATTATGGTACAAATTGACCTCAAGAGAGTTTAAGTCCACGAACACTCATAGAATCAGTCGGGCACACTGGCCACTCTGAATTTGATACCCGTGCTAGGCATCCATAGAATAAGATTTCTGCAACATTGTCTAAAAGAGAAAGAGTAAGCTATTGCCAGTGCTTTATTTTTACTTACGCTACTACTAGTAACAACATTCCCAAATACATCATAGTATTTTATTCCTATTAAGGAACAGAATTTCTGCTTCAGGTGTGGCGTAATCATGCCATTTATGGCCCCAGTTAGTCAAAAATGAGACAAAACCTGAGACAAAAGTATGCTAATCTGAAATCACAAGTTGTGTGGTTTGCTGATGTGACAGCAGTGGCTGAAATGGGTCTGCAAAGCCTGAAGTCATTCTCATATTCAAGGACAAAAAGCAAGTCTAGAGCTTAAAAGAGAAAAAAATACCTTCCCAGTCCCCAGTAGCCCACAGAGCACCCACATTCTGGGCCTCAAGCACCTTTCCTGAATTTTGTGACTTGTACTTTAATGTTATTTGTCCAGCCTGCAGCCATGTAATAATTTGTCCTCACAGTATCATATACATCTCATTTGTGTTTGTCTCATATCTGAGTATTTCCTCAGCAATTTAAATATTGCTGGATGTTTAGGAACTGCAGCTGAAACGACATCCGTTATCTACTTTATTTAGAAGATACTAGGAAACTTGTTGAGACTTCTTGCATTAAATACGTGTCAAAAATATTTAAAAGTTAGACTGTCCTAAAAGAGAATGCAAATGCAACTGTAGTCATAACCAGTTTGTAAACACATACAGCAGGGGGTACAGCTTAAATTGTTATCACACAGCACCAGGTCCAGACGCCTCAAACAACTCCAGGGATGGCGATTCCACCACTTTGCTGGGCAACCCACTGCAAAGCCTGACCACTCAAACAGTGAAAAATATGTTTTCTAATAGCTAATCTGAATCTTCCTTGCCTCAGCACGTTGGGCAGTTGTGATCGCAACACTGACACAGGAGAAAAACCGGCTCACAAGGTAACCAGGAAACAAGATATAGGTTGAAAACATTCCTTTTACAAGAGCACGTGAGAATGCACTAATATGTAAAGCTAGCAAGCTGAAATTCAAGTAATTTAATTATCATGTTCCAGCCGCCTGCTCCAGGGGTGCAGCGGCAGCAGCCTCTGAGGCCGGACGGGGCGGGAGGAGAGGCGGTGCCCATTATCAGCCAGGAACAGCGCACGGCTGTCCCGAGCAGCGACCGCCTGATCCTGATCCTGATCCTG
>VZTT01024148.1:3241-13442 GCA_013400855.1 Buphagus erythrorhynchus
TACTTACAAAGAGTAGGTCTTTCTTCTAGGAAACAAACCTGAAATGTTCTAACTGAAGAAGGAAGCATTAGCCAAAGCTATGCCACCCCTGTCTGCAAAAGGACCTTTCCCACCACGTAGTTCCTCAGAGCCTCCCTGAGCTGAAGCTGAGCCAGAAGTGAATGAGGCAGCATGGACTGGACCATGGCCCTGCAGCTGAATGTTCTGGGACTTGCCTGGAAAGCAGCTGAATTCTGGTTGCCTATTCAATATTTTCATTTTTAATTCAGTGACAAGACAGTTTAAAAAATGCATTTCCAAGACTCCTCCGAAACAGGCTACAGTGTCATACCACTTCCTATGTTGCCTGGGTGGTTCCTGCATTGCTAAATTTGTCCAGACATGTGATTCTGAGAAGAGCCTGGGGAAAGGCAGTATACCAAATGGAGCACTGGCTGACAGCGATGTGAAACAGGGAGCAAAAGGACTGTCACCTGCAGCTTGAGACCTCCAGAGAAAGGATAGTTTCTGAACTCCTTTGTAAGTAAACAGGGTTGTTTCAGAGAGACAGCTGACTCTATCTTCTGTTTCCCATGCAACACCTGCAGCTCCACATATTTGGCTAAAGTTTGGGTCAAAAAAAGGGTAACGTTAATATAATCAAACGAATGTAATGGATTTAACTCAGTGAATGATTTCTAAACAGCCCAAGGTCTTTTGGGCTGTGGACTGTTGGGATTTGTGACCTAAAACTTGTCAGTCTTTTCCAAAAACGCCAGTGGGCATTTAGTGTACAGAGTATACCTTCAATGACAATATAATTGACACTATGTTCCCAGTGATCTAGAAAGGCTTTCATGCACATGGAGATATTGACAGTGCCCTCAAAAGCTGTGGTTTAGAGCTTCAGTTCTGGTTCTATCCCTCTACCCCATTTCCCACTGGGGAGAAAAGGACAAAGAGTTCTGGAGACCACAGTGCTGGCATTGCCCACTATACAGCTGATCATAAAGAACATGTAGGATTCTCACCCTGAAAAAAAAAATCTCTGAATCATATCCTGAGTATTCCCTAAACTCTATATCATCTTGCCTACTTTTTCCAGTTTCCTCAGATGCATTTTTATTCCCAGCTTTATTCACACCATCTTCCAGAGTTCTGCTGGTTTACCTGCATTGAGTAGCTCCTTAGTTTACATCTCTCAATACAGATCTTGTCTGTGGCTGAAAGAATGTTCCTCCACCCCCTCCCAGCCCTACATATTCTCATAAATCTTTGAAAAACTGTTGATAAAGAGCAACGTTTTGGTTCTCACTGCCTTGGCAGGTAAACCAGCCTGGAGGAACAAGGAGTTCTCTACCCTCATGCCAGTGGAGGTACAGCCTCCCTTCCAGTGTTGCCAGCAGTCTCCAAGAGTACAGAATAACAAAAAAAAGTACCCCTAAAGAGCCAAGGAAATGTGACACTGTCTAAATTCAGGTAAAAGGTTTTTTTACAGTAGTTGCTTTGTGTGGTTGGTAATACTTATGGGGTAAGGAAGGAGTGGAAGCTGTTTTCTTGCCTTTCAGCATAGGCAGCATCAATTGACTGGGTTTAATACAGCGTCACTTATGAGAGATGTATGGAAAACTGCTGTGAGCAGTAGCAAACTGCTTGCCACTGGGTGGATTCTACACAGAATAAGCCACGGGTCTGGATGCAGACTGGGGGTGAAAGAGAAGAGGCAAAGATGAGAGCTGTGGCATGTGCGTGTCCATACCCCAAACCTCTCACTACAAAGGCCCAAACTAGAAGTTGTACCATTTCAAACAGAGGAAACTCTAGAAAATACAGCCATAAGCAACTGCTCTGTGAGAAAAGAACAGATTTTAAACCTAAAATATCTTTTTTGTTCTTTACTTCTAGTCCACTCAAGTTTCAGTTGTTTCAAAGGACTTTCTTAAAAGAAGAAAAAAATAAAAAAGCCTGACCAGCAATTTGAGCTTATGCTTTGTGTAACAGTCTCTAGCTTGAACTCGTGAAAGTATTTTGCTTTATCTTTGATTCAAGACACAGGCTGCTCAGTTCACTAACACATGTCAGAGCCTACAAGTTAACTCATGGTTTGCTCCTGCAACCCAGAGTTAGCTGAAGGATCCATCCCACTGATCTATTTTTATTATCCTGGGTTTTTTATGTTTATTTTCCAGTAGAAGTTTTTTTTCAAACTCATTGATGGACTTTTAGGTATTAGCTACTGAGATGCTGAATGCACAGGTGCTCTGAAAAACGTGAAGTATTGGGTTACAGAATAACTGATGTGATCTTTTGACTTTTGCATCTGATTGTTAAAAAAAAAAGAGAGAGAGAAAAGAAGAAGAAAAAGCATCAAATTACTATATTTCATTAGAGCTTTTCATCCAGCAAAGAGGCCAGATGAACTTCTTAATTCTACATTTCATTTTGGGACCTTATGTGTAATATCAAACAGAGTAAGTGAATTGCATCAGTCCCTGATTCAGCACATGTAGACCCTTGTCGCTGAAGTTTCCCAGTCAATCTATCCTCTTCCCCCCACTCCTGACATAAATAAAGTCAGGAGTGGAAGATTCCCTTCAAGGAAATTTATCTCTTTGACAGTCAAACAGGTGGTGAAGTTAATGCAAACCCTCAAGAGAACTTGGTTGGTAAGAAGGGCTCTGCAATAACTAACCACAATGATTTACAAGGGACTAAATTGCCAGATTAGGCCTTGATAATTTTTCAACTCTTGACTTCATTATTACCTTGTGGATCTGGATCTTACATCACCTCTAGGAATGCCTGGGATCAAATTAAAGTGGAAACACCTGGTTGAAAGTCAGTTCAAAATACAGATTTAAGAACTACGGGGGTATTTGTTTGCTGGATCTGCTTTTCATGCATTGTAGACAGCTACAAAATTCTGTTTCTCTGTGTTCAAGCTTTGTTTTCAAATGCCGTGTGTATGCTTGCTAATAATCACTGCTCTTTGCAAGCACACTCACTGCTTAGAGATCTACAGATCTGTCATGTGAAGCAGATTTAGAAGTTAAATGGAGTGTTCAAGTGAGTCAAACTACAAATTCAAATACTTCGATTGATTTGAAAAATCTGTGGTTTGACCTAACACAGCATGACTGTCTAAGGAAGAAGGCAGAGGTACTCATGCAGCAAGGATTTGCACCAAAAAAAAAAGAAAAATATGTAGTAGCTAAGATAAAATGCAAATTATTTTTTTTTAAGTAATGAGTAAGCACAAATAACAATTTTTGCCAGGAATCTGTAGCTGGAACAAACCAGTGGAACACTCAAAAGAACAGCAGACAGTGATTTAATGTCACAATACTGCTGCCACAGAGCTCTGTTTGAGGAGAGTCTCCTACAAGCCTTTGTGCTTTCCTTCCCTCTGCATCTTAGTGTCCTTCACCAGCTCTCCTGCCCAGCTGGGGAGCTGCAGCCAGCACTCATGGCTGGGTTTCCATGAGTCAGGGACTCCAGCACTGGCACAGGGAAGGCAAAGCTATATGACACTACAGCAGTAGGAACCCTGCACAGGACACCAGGTGAAAAGCCAACAATTTATCTAGTCCAGACGGCTGTCAGGCTGCTTAATGAGAAGATGGCTATTTATAGAGTAGAAAAGAAATCCTTTCAGTTAGTTCTCCTGCTGGCATACAAGTAATGGCTGCTTCATCAGAGAGAGTGTCCAGCTCCCGTGAGTCCTGCTGATTTTAATGGGACCCTGCCTGGATGGCTTCAAATGCCAGTTCTGGCCTAACAACTTTGATGGGTGAAAGCAGTTCAACCACACTTCCTATGTGAAAAGACTTAATTTGACCTGGAACCATTCCTCAAGGGTACCACCTCACATGGCTGATAGCACAACTGGGCACAACATGCCATTCAGAGACCAGGATACTACTGGTGGAGCTGGGAAGGACTTGTTGCTGAGTTTCAGCAACCAATGCATTGCTTGGTCCTCTTTAACAGGTGAGATTCTCCCATGTGTGGTGCCTTTCTGTTTGGTAAAGATGTATGTGCAACAGGCTCCTGCCTGGGAAGGAGTCAAATATGCTTGACAGAAAATGACTGCCCATGGGCACTGGGGCTTCCTGCAGGTATGTGCTCTTTGCCTATGTCCTCGTGTTTGACTTTTCCAGGACTAAAGATGCTTCCATAGGGCTCTAGGTGGGCAGTGCAGCACAGAGGCTTGAGGGGCAACTTCTCTAGCTTAGAAGACTGGGCCCAAAAAAATCACCTCCATGCATGGACCAGACTGTAAGTGGTAACTCCCTCTCCTGCTTTGTTGAGGGCACTTGAAACTTCTCAGTGTAGGCTAGGAGAGAAGCAAAAGCACAAAGATGATGGTAAATAACTTCCCCTTTCCACCTGTGAAAATTACATGACAGATGGGGAGCTCTCACACTGCCCATGCGATTGGGTTCCTGGTCCCCTGGGACCAGACCTGGCAGCCCCAGCAGGAAGAGGAGGCCAGGATGCAGCACCTCGGCAGGTGAGAAAGCTCAGAATCCTGACCATGACACTGGAATTGTCTTCAGGGAGTGAGACTCGAGGAAAAGCTCCAGACAGTGACAGAGCAGGAAGTTACAGCAGCTGTAGGAGCTGCGGTTAATGAATTTCCCAGTGGGGCTTTAGCTTTTGCTCTGCCTTGCTCCCTCTGGCCCAGAGTGCTGTATTAGTTTCTCTGCTTCCCAGCCATCCCAGTCCCACAAGCTGTTTCGTGTAAGAATTTTCAAGGCAGCAGATTGTGTTATGAGTCCCCAGTGAGAGTATAATTTTAGGTCCGTTTACAAATATTTAGTAACAAAGGCTTGACTTCCCAAGGTGAATCCCAGGAACATGGACAGGATCTCCACATCTGATCATTCAAGCATCAGGGGAAGGAAAAAAAAAAAGAAAAAAAAAAGAAAAAAAAAAGAAAAAAAAAAGAAAAAAAAAAGAAAAAAAAAAGAAAAAAAAAAGAAAAAAAAAAGAAAAAAAAAAAAAAGAAAAAGAAAAAAAAAAAAGCAGGTTTTTTTAGAAAACAAGAAACTTGGGTCCCACAAGCTCAAGGGTTCCGGAATTTCATGTGCAATTTCGTCCCTTCAGTAATAAAGGGTTACCTTGGCTGACCTGACCGCTCTTATTAGATGCTCTAGGTCTTCAGAGGAGAACCTCCAAAGGGGAATGCAAATATTTATAATACCAAAAAGACAGAGAAAGGTAAAAGCTGCTTGTTGGAAACTCTGGGAACACTTACCTCCAAATCTATTTTAGCCACTAATTTCAGCTAAAAGTTAGCATCTTTTCCAGGTATGAAGAACCTGGGGACAAATTCTCTTCTGGTCCCTGTCCCCATCTCAGTCCCATTCCCAACCTGGCCTGGACAGTGGCTTGGTAAAAGTTACTACTGTTCCCTTCAAGCAAAGGAGAAATTAATTATTTCCTTGAGAAAACATCATCTACCAACAGCTGTGGCGCAGTAGTGCTCTGCCTATAAATAAGGATTCCATATTAAAATACAGTTAAAATTATTTTTTAAAACTTACTCCCAAAGCTTATAAACTCTTCATAGGCCTGTTGTCACTTAGTTTGTTATCCCATCTAGTAAGAACAATTACACATCTTCTAATTGCTTAATTTGTTCTAGTTTTCTACACAAAATAAAGATGTAAAAGAATGACTGCCTGAACAGCCTGGATTTTCAGAATCACTCTCGTATTCCTCCAGAATTCCCAGGTTAGTCCTGAGACTAACAGAGTGCCTTATTTTGCACATGCTAACAGATGATGTATTAAATGAGTCACATGTTAGTTTTAAATGTCAAAAACTTTAAAGAAAGTGAAGAAGTGATCACTTCTGTAATTCAAAAATAAAATAAAGAAGACAATTGTTTAAATGATCCTTGTTTAGAGTCACTGCAAGCAGAGAAAAGCTGGCATTTTTTATCGAGTTGTTTGGATTGTGGATACAAGAGATGAGGAAATCCACATGTCAATACTTCTGGTGGACTGTTCTAGTTTATGATGTCTCCAATGGAAGCCTTGGTCCCATCTGCCTCATGCTTATTTCCCACCACGGTGAGGACTTGCTGGACAAGAAGCTGGCAACTCTCAGCATTTCAAGCACTGCAGTTCACAGGCAAGCCCTGGGAAAGCAGAGGTCTTGAGGAGACACTGGGCCCTTGGAGTTTTATCTGCATGAGGGCTCCCACTGCTGCTACCATAGTGAATTAATAGGAGCCACGAGACAAGACCTGGTGGTGAGACCTCTGAAGACACCAATAAAATGAAGGGCACTGACACTAGCTAAATTTGGAGATATTTGGGAGACCTTAATTCCACCCTCTGCTCCAATCCTACTGTTGACATACAGCTCCTTACCTTACATGCTGAAGGTTTAACTAGGCAGAAGCTCTCTTTTAAAACAGCGCAGAGGTCAGTATTCCTGGCTATCAGCATGGCAGAAAAACCTAACATCCTTAATCACTGTGGGATGCTTCTGTCTGTTCATTAACTACTGATCTATGTAGAGACCTAACTTATATTGAGCAACATTTGTTCTGAACATGGATCCAAATGCACTTGCCTGTTAAGAAAATAGAACAAGTTTAAGCTAACTTTGCTTATCTGCATCTTAAGTGGTTACATCCGAATGAAAGTTTGTAATTATCTTTCAAGGGCTTGTTTAGATGTGAGGGTTGATGGAAATGGAAGTATGACAGACATTTCAAAGGCACTGGCTAGTGCCCAGAGTGCAGAACTTCTTACTCCAAAGTATCCTTCTTGTTTAAGTTGGGCTGAAACAGTTTGTGCTTATTGCAAGATATAAAGGTAAGCACCCCCCCACACACACACTGGAGTGCAGCTATTTCAGAATAACTCCTGTGCAGGGCTGTGTGCAGAAGAGCCCTGGTGGATGAGCTCAGGACTGTGGCTGCCTGCAGCTGCGATGCAAAGGGAGGGCTGGATGTCAGCACAGCAGATACTGAGCATGCACACACCCTGCAACAGGAGCTGCTAGAGCAGGTACAAAGGGGAGATCCCCAGAGCCATCTTAGCACCCCATTCTTCCTCTCCACTAAGAACCTGTCCCTGGATTCAGCTACTAGCTTTCCAAATGCTTCAGCATTAGCTATTCCCCATATCTTACTGCCACAGCAGCTTTTATCGATAATCGGATTAGGAGAAAAAAGCTCCAGTCATCCCAGTGCCATAGGCACTGACCCAGGCACATTGTTTGCCAAAATGTTTTCAATCAGAATAGATAATATTTTAAAGGCAGTTTGGTCAGCCTGTACAGACAGGGATGTGTTTAAAAGTTTGATTTTTTTCCAAATACATTCTGGCTTCTTAGCTAAGTGCTACAATTTCCCTGCTTAGGAAGAGGGAATCAAACATCCTGCCAATTTAACTTCAGCACAAACACACACAAACACTTGATCTTGACTTCTGAACATTCATCATTTAGCTCAAAAGCTTTTTTTTTTAATTTTTTGGAAGAAATGAATTGTTTGTGTATTGTCAGCACTAAGCAGATAGATAAGTATGTAAGCTGGAGTATTATTTCTAAAGTTATTTTAAATATTTGGGTTGTCTACTTAAGCTATGTTTAAATAAAGTTACCATGAATTTCTTCATTTCACTGAAGTCATTACTAGGCCACACCTTCTGTCACTAGATACATCAGCATTTAATGGTCAGGGAAAAAACATGGCAGGCTAATTAGAATACCAGGAGGTTGGGGTTTCTGTAACTACATTTTTAACTTTGTTGGGTACTGTCCCTAGACTCCCCAGCCTTTTTTTGCAACACCTGGAATTTAGGCTTAGGAGCTTCAGAACAAAGTAAGACTTAAATAGGTGCCTCCATCAACCATTCTGCCTGATCTGCTGTTTCAGGGACAGTTAGAAGACATTTAACAGTCTCATCTTTGTGATAGTTTTATTTCCTGTTTGTGGGCTATGAAGTTGGCTGGAATGGAAAACTGAGCAGAGCCCCAAAGCCTCTGTACTTGGAAAACCTGGGTTTTAATGGAAAGAAACAAACTCCTGAGGTTAAATACTTACCCAATTACCATTTGCATTATGATTATCTCCTTTTGTTGAACTGAGGACTTATCTACCCAGAGACACAAGAAAAATTTGAAATAAAATTCAGAGGTTAGGTTAATGATTTTATATGCATCAAATTCTTGAGCAGGCGCACACTTTCAGAACCATAGTGGCCCATAATTTCCTCCTTTACATGCATTCACTACACAGCTCTGATCCCTCTGAATTTTCCCAAGTTGCTTCTGAAGACAAGACTCATAAAGGTTTGTCTATACACAAAAGTTAGGACAGACTATGATGGTGTCTGAACATAAAGAATAATAGCTGATGCTGAATTATTTATTCATTATAAAGCTAAAGGATATTGCTTCTGATTAGCTCACCTCACTTAGGTCTTCTGCACAAGTCCTTATGATGTAAGGTAAATATACATTTCTTGTGTTACCAACTCTACATACACAGACAGGCCTAACAGGGGGGAAAAACAATTTATACTACAATGAGCATCCAGCTTAGATGCTTCAAGCTGTAACTACATTAATACACAAAATACAAAAAAACCTACAAGCACATGATACAGGAAACTACTAACACCAAAAGAAGCCTAAACTTGTCTATCTTGTTCCAATGACTGTGTGAGTACACCAAGTTTAGAGATCTGGCAAACCAAGATCCTTTTTAAAGACTACGAAATAGAGGAGAAGCCCTAGAAGCCTCCTATAGATTAACCAGTGATGTAAACTGACCTGCCCGCTGGGAAGTAGAGTGCTACAGAATGATCTTCAACCACCCTATTTACATGGCTATAAGCCATGTAAAACTATTAAAATAGGGCACTATTAAAATAGGAGCTTTCTAAGAAAACTGTCGTCAGCTGCATATCCCATCAGGTTGTTACAGCAAGACAAAAAACACCAAGAGGTGCACCCACATCAGCTCATCTGTGTTTAACAGTAAACTTTCATAGCATTGTCCTATAGAATGTAGGAAAAATGTTCCTATATTAAGCTACTAGTCTAAAGTATTAAATTAGAGCTTTTACCTGAGCTACTTAAACTAGGCTGGCTTTATGTGAATTAGCACAGTCTATCAGTCACAGCCCTGAAGAGACACAATTCTCATAGTTTCTGATTGTAGTGTTATAGGAAACTCTCACCATCACATGGCATTTGCAGCAGTTTAGGACAATATAAAGAAGACATACCCTGGTTCCCACTCCATCCTGTCACAAATCTCTTCCTGCTTCACAGGAATCACCCATGCAACTGGGAAGCCATCTGGTCAACAGAAAACCTTCTTGCAGAGGTGAGATTAACTTCTTAACATTAATTTTTTTTTAAGATATGACTAGAGGCAACAGGAGTTTTGGGATTGTTTCCAAAATAGCTCATGTGTATCAGAAAATCTAACAAAAATTATTTTGGAGGCTTGAATTGAATTTGGGCTCAGTCTCCCATTCTGCAAGACAAGCACTATACAGCCTCAAAGATTCTCCCCCCAAGCAAATCTCATTAGAGCTACAAGGCATCTGGTATTCCCTTTCTCTATGTGTATCAGTGACTTTTGAATAGAAGATGAAAAGTTAAGAGAACCAGTTTTAGAAACATGCTCACAGAGAGCAACAGCCACAAGCCATCCACCAGCCACACAGCTGAAGAACTAAGAGAAAAGGTAGTAAATTTAGGGAAACGAGGATGATCACACATTCAATAAAAAAGTAAAACTCTGCAAGCCTTGAAACTTGCTTTTTAAGTAACCACTGTAAATTGGCAGAGCTCTTTATAGAACACCTTGGCATTGCTGGTCAGCTTATTTTTCCTTTTCTGTCAGGCTAATAAAATGTCAAGTATCAATATATCAAACTTTAAGAGTTGCTTTTTCAGTCTGACACAGCAGCAAAGATTGAGACATTTTAGAAAACAAAAGTGCAATGAAGTGATGCTATGCAATAGAATTAAATGTTGTACTTGCTTTTAGTGACTTTGCTGTAAGAATGTGGGAGGTAATTTGGCCCAGGGGAAATCTTCTAATGACTTTTTCAAAAGAGCATAGAATTTGGAGTAAGGGTTAATGTAAACATTTTCTTCTACTTTCAATTAGTTTCTAAACAGAATTAGTTAACAACCCTGCTCTTGACACAGATTTCACTTGTTTTATGTGTGTGCATAT
>VZTT01024148.1:30481-48908 GCA_013400855.1 Buphagus erythrorhynchus
GATTCTAATCTCTAAATAGAAAAATGAACCAACTTGGACAAGAAAAATCAGCAGTTTTCCTCCCTGCCCTGCAGACAAGTTAGTGAGCTGAATCAGCTCACCCAAACATCAGCTGAATATAAAAACTAGTACAAGGTAAGATAACAGATTCAAGGGATGGTCCCACAAGACAGACTGCCACCACTAAGCTGCCTTGTAGCTTCATCCTAGACCAACAGAAATTTTGGACAAACACACTCATGAGCTTTTTCAAAACAACACTGAAAAGGGGAGTGCTCAAGAAGCTGTCACACAAGTTCAAACAGATGGCAGAAGCAACCAGCACCAGGTTGCAGAATTCAACAGCCAAACAAACTTGAATTTCAAAAGGCTTATACCAAGTCAGTCACCTCAGCTCCACAGCTGTTCCAGCATTCCTTGGCCTACCATGCCCTCTTATCCCAGTTGTGATAACTCACTCATGTCAACTGTTAATTTGACTGACATATAAATCATTTTACTAATATAATTATTTACAAGAACAGAGTGTTCATTCAGAAATGTAAGCACAGATGTAAGTCTGCCCCCATTTGTGACATATCTGCTTTCAAACTAAACCCTCAACCCCCCAAGATTCTACTAATCTCAAAGTCTATATCTACTCCCTATATTGTAACTGCATTTTGAAAGATTGAAAAACTCTGTAATTTTTAGTAGACAAAGAAGTCTAAGACCACAGGTAAAAGCATACAGCATCACATGTAAATCAGCTTCAGTTTGCAGAAAGACATCTGCCATTTTTCACAAAAGACAGAGGTATCAGTAACTCAGTTTTACCATTAGTGTCAATAGCCAGAAACCTCAAAGGTCAAAGGGAGCAAGGCTTATCAAGTGAGTGATGCACTGGCTTTTACATACAGAGAATTGTGGAAAGATTTAGTACTAGAGATACATAACAAAAACCTTTCCTCCCTGCAGAAAAACCCCGGAAGAGAAATCAAAGCATGAGAAGCATTGGGAGAGAATAATAGTTCACAGCTGATAAGGATAAAAGTAGAAAAGATTTAAGAAGTGTAGTGCTAAAATGACAGAGATGGTGCTAGAAAGCATAACATTCATCTTTCCTCAGCCTGTCTAGTCAGAGTAATTGATGACACTGAGGGCTATGAAAAAGAATTGCTTACCCACACAGATCAGTTAAGAAGGTCTTAGGCAGCAGGACACTTGGCTGCATCATAATTAGGATTGCTTTTCTCCACGATTAAGAGCACGAACACAGCTGTCTTCTACACTTCTGCTACGGTCACTTGGTTATTACAGGAAGTTAATAACATAGTGACATAACATTAACTTAGCTGGTTTTCATAAAATAAAGGTGGATGTTACCTGTAGATGGAAGAATCTGGAGCTTTAAACTCCATTGTCCTCCTAACCTCCACAGGACAAGAAAGGCATACACATGGTCTTTTAGATGAGTATTTCACTGAAACATAGAAGAGCCGCTCTCTCCACTCGTAGCAAGGTTAGGCACCACACTGGCAAAAACCATCATCACATTCAAGGTTCTCCTGTCTCCCCACATCCTTCACAAGTAACTGCATAATTGCAGACCAAAGCCAGGTCAGAGGTTTTTGCTTGTTCAGCTGACCTACTGCATTCCATAAGAAGGAGGAATATAACCATCACACTGATCACTCATCCAGGACCATGCCTTCAGAGAAGATTAGCAACCCTGAAAACATTCACACAGTTTGCTGACAAAATCTCCAAACCTCAGAAAAAGTCCCAGGAGACTAAAGAGCAAGATTATCCCAAGTGCCTTACCTCTGCAAGCTATGCTGCAACTCCAGCTTCATTTTAGATGGATGTAGAATTGCAAGCCACTTAATAATTAATACTTCAGATATGTTTCAAGTAGTCTTGGCATGGTCTCTTCAGGACAACTTTCCCTTTCCTTAAGTGAACTTTCACAATGCTTTTCTGTGAAACATTACAGTTTTCACCTAAATTCTTACTACAGTTTAGTACACAGAAGTAAGCTGATCACATCTTGTGCTACCACCTTGGACACCAATCCACAGGTAACAAACAATCCATGGGTCAAAATCTGAGAACCTCTATTTTCTGTTCCTTGAGACTCTAGGATCCGTGCACATTTCAAATGGTGCAGCAAATTAAATTCCAAAGTATGTCTGAGAGAAGCTGTCACAAAAGCTTACGTATAACTGGAGCAGTTCAAGTAAAACATTATGGAATGTCATTTTAGAGTTGTTAACTGACTGGGATGAAAATCATGTACTTTACATCATCAGTGAGAGGGAAGGGAAATGGAAAATTCAGCTGTCATTTGAACAAAAGAAATCACTGTTCTCCATCACATAAGGAAGATGCTCTAGAATGGAAAGTATATGTAGGAAAGCTGGTGTTGTAACACATGCAAAGAATCTTCAATATGATTTTCTCACAGCCCTGAGAGTTGCTAGGTAATCAAGAGTGCTGTAATTTATTCTGTTCACACTCCTTGATATGTAACTACTTATTTATCGTCAAGATACAGTAGACAACAAAGAACCAGGACAGAACAGACTCAATAGCCCTTAGGGACTAGAGCTGAGAAATATGTGGGACAACTACAGTTTGGTGGGCAGCACTGTGGAATCCCAATTATAGATGCTCAAACTCATGATTCCCACACAAGGCAAATGAAGAGGCGTTTTGCATAAGACTATGACCTACCTTCCACCCCATCCCTACAGGCTCAATTATGCATGTTGACTCTTCAGATGAGTACATTGCCAAAAGATTCATTTTTATCCTCTTCCATTACTATTCTGAAACTGGTACAAGATTGGTGCTATGGTCAAAGCTCAGACATACAGACATAATAGAAGTGTTTGGGTTGGTATCCCCATCAAAAAAGGAAGAGAAAACTTTAAAAAAAATGAAAAAACATTAAAGTTTTTAAAGTGATCACTATAACTAAAACATGATTACAAAGCTAAGATACAGATATACACAAATTGCAAGATACAAGCTACAAAATTAAAGACTGCATGATGGTGACTGACAACCGTGCTTGACACAATGCTAGTCCTTGTAGACCATAAAGTAAACCCATGAGGGAAACTCTGAACCAGTAGTATTGTGCCCACTTTAACTCCAGAAATATATATCCACCCCTTTATTTTCCAAAACATGTGCTAAGTACACTGCTTTATAAAATGGGAAAGTGCAGTTTTCTAGGGCCTGCATCTGGCAGATGTGTATTTTCTCATTTGATAGATTCCCTGTATTTTTTTGAGAAATGAACCCAAAAACATATGAACAGCAGAACCATACCAAAGCACTTACAAGTTTTAAGTATGACTAATATGACTATTTCCATTGCTAAGAGAATGATTGCTTTTTCCTTCATACTCACTACCCAGCATGCTACCACAGTATATGAAACACATGTGCTGTCCAGGGTAATTTACTGGTGGCATGGAGTTGGAATTATTGAGCAAGGGAAGAGTTAGTTTTGATGATACTCTTTGGATCACATACAAATGTTTTGCTTGAACTTGACCCAGCACATTTTTCAAAGAAACAAGTCAAGAACATGTAGATTAAATTTCGTAAGTGAACTCATGCATCTTGGAGTACATAATCATGAAATTAAAAAGAAAGAAAAAAAACAATGAAAGCTAACTTCACTCATGTCAAATACTAAATATAGCTGGGTGGCCTGTCGGTGGAATATTGTGTCTATATTTGATCATAGGTGCTAGAATCCTAAATTTGATAGCAAAAATTAAAAATTACACCAACAGGCCACAAGACTTAGCAGGGTTTAGTTTCAAATAACATAAGCTGCATTTTCTTCTGCAGAAGTTTCTGTGTGCACACTATGTGCAATACTTCTTTATTTGGGCTAAACAAAGTATAGGCATAAGTGAGCTTTATTTAACACCAGGGAGCTTGAAGAGAATATAACAATACATAAATACTGATACATTATAGATAACTATAGCCTCTGTAAGACTTTAGCAATCCTATCAGTCTAATGAGACTGATAAGTACAGCAGCTGCATCAATGGGTATTTGATTTAATAACTCTGTATTAACCATCTTCCCAAGGTATATTTAAATTTTAGATGTTTTCATGAATGCCCTAAATACCTGAGTACTGTTTCTCTCTCTAGTCAGTATTTATCTCCCCCTGCCAATGTTGGGCCACCTAAAAAATTACTTCAATTCTTACAGAGATGCCAGCATACCTTCAAAAAATCAAGCAGCTGTAAATAAATGAACAAAACCACTCAGGCTAAGAAAGCAGTACACAAGTCTTTAAACTCTGGGTCCTAGTCTCTCTCTATATGGGTTTCTTTTTTTTTTTTTTAATATGAGAGAGCTGGAGCAGAATGCTTTTGCTTCCCCCTTATGGTAAGTTGAAGAGAACTCTAGGAGGAAAGCTTTTTTAAGCTGAAATATTTGGAGTATCCACATAACAGGGAAACACAGATCACTGATCTCTTAAAGCTGGATACTGAAGACCTGTTGTACAGAAGGATCTTTATATTACAGAATTTCAGAACCTGCTTATCACCCTGCCCTGGCCCCTTCCCCAGCAACCAAAACTAGGAGGATTGCCTAGGTATTATAGCAATGTCCAATATTAACATCTACGTATCCAGTAATAGATTATTCTTCCAGAAAAAGTATTAGAGTAGGTACAAGGCTCTCAAATTGTCCCAAAATTAAGAGTTTGTAGTTTTATTCAATATGTTGCCATTCTCTAAACCACAGTATTTTGATACTTAAGCTTTATTGTAAAACTACAAGAAAAAAAAAATCCGATTCCTATATTTACTAAAATCTAATTCAGCAACAGCTTTAAGTTATATTGTTACAACATTTAAAAAATTTGAATCCTGACACATCATAGAAAGAAAATTTCCTAGTCTGTAGAAATTCAGTTCTAATAATTGACAAGTGCAGCCAAGTAAGTTATTATTCTTGCAACAGACCAGCAGGAAAGATAGTGTTACACTCCTGCTACAATTTTATGCATCTGCAAATTATAGTAAACCAGGGCTGGCTTATTTCAAATCAGGAATGGATTTTGTCCCTATGTTTTCAATATCAGAAGCATTCAAGTTATCACAGCATGAAATAACAGGTTTTTAATACTGCAGTGGATTTTATGCTGTGGAAATTGCTACATGATGCAGTGGTGACATGTTTATATAGAACACTCATAGGAAGGATTACACAAATCATGCATGTCAGCAAAATGGAAAGCATCTGTTTAGGCTATGGCATGCTGCTAAGGCTCTCTCGACTGCCAGTTTGTGATATGGTACACAGCCCAGTTGGAGTCACAACAGCAAAACGGTGACAGATTTTCATGTCACTGCCTACTGCAGAAGTTGGGCAGCCTCCCGATGGTAGCTGCTAACATAAAAGCAAGATCAAATCACCTGCATTCTGCATGGAGAGCAGGCAATTAATCTGATGTCAAGTGTTTGAAGGGACAGTACTAGACCCTTCTTTTCAGTTTTTACACAGAAACACATTGAGGCTTGATTAATGATCAAGGGATGAAAAAATTTCCCCTGAACCACATTAAAAAAAAAAAAAAACAACAAAAAAACACAACACACCAAAACCCCAGAAAGTACAGGCACAACTACTGAAGCAATATTACATGCAAGATCCATGTCTTTACAAAATCCATTTACAGCTTTTTGGACTAAACATCCTCCAAGAATACTTAAAAGCCTACATAATGCTCCAGAGCATTAGCTTTGCTTTTGGACCACCAGTTTAGCTGACACGGAAAAGACTAGCTGTATAAGACTTCACACATCTAGACACATTGTTCTATTTAAGTCAGCATTGACTTGCATCAAAAAAGTTGGCTTCAAATCAGCTGATTCAGATGATATCTTATGAATTAAGTAGTATTACTTTCAACAGAAGTCCACCCACTATTGGTCAAGCCAATCTTTTCTGGGATCATGAAGGGGAACACAAGGAAAAGAGTTTTGCCAACAGCAAAAAAATAAAAGGAAAAGCAAAGCAGGACACAATCTACAGGAAGTTTACATATGAACAGATCCTCAATTAAATCTAAAGGGTGTTGACTACTCCTTTAAAACTTAAGCCAAAATCTCAAGTTCCGCAGTCCAGACATAGCTGTACCTTCTTGGAGTAATTTTTTTTTTAAGTCATTTCACACTACCATTTAGAGATGAATGGAACTGTTATGGAAAGCCAATCATAGCAATACCAGACTCTAAGTTTAGTTTTCTATTACTGTAAGAGACTCAGAACACACAGAATGTTTTAAAAAGATCTCTGAAACTGTTACAAATAAATGTATGACTTAGGCCTGAAGGAAGAACAGCTGGAGAATTTAGGATCCTCCCATATTTTAACTCATGGTGATGTCATAATTTAGAGTTCTTGGAAACTGTCAATTCAACATTTAAGCCACATCAATAACAGTCATTAAATCTACTACACATCTCTATTGGCTTAAGCACCAATTTAACTTTTATTAAGGGGAACACATAGAACTCTTAATTGTAAGAGTTATGAGCATTCTCAGAACCTCTCAGATGGCTTTAAAATGTATACTTTGAGAGTTTAAAAGAGTTTCTAAACACACTATCTCCTGTGCACTCTCTGCAAGCTTTACAATACATTGGAAAGAGACTGCTCTGCCATTAAGTGTTTCAGAGTGCAGATTTGAAGGGGCTCCTTTAGGGTTATGAAACAGCAGTTCATTTCCATGTTAAAAAAGTTGGCTTGGGAGGGCCTTCTAAGTTTTGAAGATAAAGCATTTTATAAAATTTTATTATGAAAAGGTAAGATCAGTCAAAGAAGGTTTAAGTTGAAGTATATTTCAGATTGCTTAATCCTTTTGTTGTTATGCAAGTGTATTTCATAACCTTATTTGAGGAATCAAAGAACAGTTTTGATACTAACAATGGTCTTAGTCTGACAGCTAATGCTAACCCAAGTGTGCATCATGCCCTCCTTCAACACTCCAATTTATGTAACTCCACACCACTATGGGTCTAAAAATAAACCACATGGGAAAACAAGGTTTAGATGGACAAAAAGAGTAAGACCACATACTTGTTTCCTTTAATTAGCATCTGCTAGTTGTGGAGACAGTACCATCCCAGAAACCATAGTTAAGATTTTTCTACTTCTACAGGCAGCCCCCGGAGAAAGCTATGAGGACAAATACACAGGATTCCTGAAAAAGGGTACTTGGCTTGATTTCTTGAGAAATCTTTTTCGCCTTTCCTCCCAGCCTTCAGAAGGAACAATTTGCCTCCAAGGCAATTCAAACAACATTTTCAGCAGGGGTTTTAAAGATTTTTCCCAGAAATGTGAAAGTTTGCTATTGTAACCATCATTAAAACAGCATCTTAAAGCTGTTAATGTGCTGGCAGAAGAGTGTGTGAGGAGGACTGAGAAGTCATTCATTCACAGGAACAACCTTTAAGCAGATTCAGAGATTATTGCTTGTAAAGGATTTAATATCCAAAGCTACAGAAATGGCCACAAGACTTAGAACTCTGGATTCTAAGAGGATACAGTTGATTTAAAACTATTTGTTAACAATCTTAATACCAGCATTCCTGTTAAACAGAAGTCTTTTCAGAACAAGAAATAACCAAAGCAGTGCTCCTACAAGTGAAAAAGAACAAGTGCAAACATCAAGGAGGTAGGAATTCAGCAACATCAGATCCATTCCCAAAATTAATTACCAAAAAGGGCAGCAGAAAGGAGTTTATAGTTACCCAGAAGTGTGCGTGACAGTTAACCATCATGGTCCTCTCAATAAGCTCATCAGGACACTCCAGAAGATGGTGCCCGGAGACCACACCAGCATTGTTAACCAGGACAGACACCTCGCCAACCTCCTTGCGGACCCTCTCAGCTGTCAAGTAGACATTCTCTCTTTTGCCCACATCACAGGTGTACGTGTAAACCTGCAAGTTGCAATGGGGCAGCACATCTTTCTCTCCATCTCCAGCTTCTAAAGAACACAGATAAGAGAACAGAAGGGGTAGGGGGCAATAAAGTTCTTGCTCATATTTTGACATTCAAACAAGTAGTTTAAGCAGAATCAGCAAATACAATTCCAAAGCACCAAAACTTCTATTTACTTTGGTGTCACTGCAGTACACCAGGAGTCAGCTATTTACTATCACTGCTACGTGTTTTAGGAAAAACTGCAGGTTTTAAAGCCGCTGCTGGAGTCCGAGGCTCCGCGAAGCAGATCTGCGCTCACCGCTGCGGGCAGAGGGCCGACTCTGGCTGGCAAAAGCACCGCCGGGGCGTCTGATAGCCCTGCGCCCAGCGGGCTCCAGCCCGGAGCCGCTCTCGGGGCCCGCCGCAGGTGAGCGCTGCTCCGGCTGGACCCGCCGGGCGCGCAGCCCCGGCCCCCTCTGCCCGGGCCGGGCAGGTGAGCGGCGGGGACAGCGCGGGGAGGGAGCCCCGCCGCTTACCTCCGGGAACGGCGGCGGCCGCCTCCTCGGCCATCTCCCGGTAGATGTGCCGCACCATGCCCGCCGTCTCCTCGTTGCTCTGCGTGTTGATGTCCCACAGCACCAGAAGCGCCCGGCGCCGGGCAAACTCCAGGGCGAAGAGGCGGCCCAGGCCGCTGCCCGCCCCGGTGATCAGGCACACCTGCCCCGCCACACTTTTCTCTTTGGGCCGCACCAGCCACTTGGCCGCGGCCAGCACGAACGCCCACAGCACTCGGAAAGTCACCACGAAGAACTCCAGCAGGATGTTCATGCTGCCGGACCGCGGGACCAGCGGCACGGAGCCTCCTCGCCGCCCGGCTCCCCGACCTGCAGCCGCTGCTGCCCGGGACCGCCCGCTGCGGGCACCGGGGGAGGCTCCGCTCACAGGGGTCCCGCCGCCGAGCTCCCCCTCTCCGTGCCGCTCGCCCTCCTAGCCCCACGCCCCGCCTCAGTCACACACGGCGAGGACGGAGCCTGAACACGGCGCTGCCCGCCTGCCTGCCCACGGCCTCCCCGTCCTGCCCCGTCCCGCCCGCGGCCCCGCTACTGGCAGTGAACATCTTGGTCGTTCGGCCCCTCTCTATATAGGGTGGACCGGGCGGCCGAGCCCCTCCCCCGGGCCGGCCCATCCCGCCCCGCATTCCCGGGACCCCCCGCCCCCGCTCCGCTCCGCCCCGCCGCCGGGGGAGGTCCCCGACGGGAACGGGGACGGGACTGCCGGTGCTTTGCGCTGCTCGGGGCGGGCGTCCCGGTGGTTCCCGGCGGCTCCCGGCGGCTCCAGCCCGCCCCCGGCGTGCGGACTACAAGTCCCGGGGTGCGCCGCGCCCCGCCGGAGCGCCATCTCGAGTGCGGTGCCGCAGCGCGGTTAGAGGAACACGCAACGGCGCTAAAGGCTCGTGCTCGATGCTCGATTCGCAGGGGAGCTGGAAGGGCACAGGAACCACCGGGTCCCCGCAGGGGACGATGCCCGCGTGCCTGGGGATCTTCTGCCGAGCTGTGAGAAACCGCTAAAGAAAACCCCCATGGCTTCTTGGTCTGTCAGCCAAGTACAGAGGTCACTGATATCTCACCCGCCACTGACTGAAATAGGAGCTCACAGGTGCCAGCACACGGAAAGTATTTTCTTCTGTGCGATAACAGCGGCCGCTCCCTGTAGCTGGGCACCCTGCGGCCACCCGGCGCCGGAGCATCCCGCTCCTGGGCATTTGCCAGCTCCTGAGGATGAGGATGAGAGCGTGCCTTTGCGATTTCCCACCCATGGGCGTGCAGGACTCATCCCACTGCCTCTGCTCGCCTGCAGCCGTGTGCCTTAAATGCACGACGCTGCTCTTTCTTCCCTGTGTAGCTGCCAGTTTTCGGCAAAGTTACTGGAACTTTGTGAACGCTGCCTCTCGGACTGAGAAGAAACTCGAGTTCAAAAGTTTCGGAAGAAAGTGCAGACGACTTCTTTCTTCAATAGATATTACAGGTGGTTTTGCGTGCTGATTTTAATCCCCCTTTTATAATACTAATACATAATGCTAATGAGATCGAGTGATACAAACGTCTGTATTAGCGTAAAATAACACTATAGTAAAAAAATTAACCTCTAACTAGGATCCAAAGCACTCTCAATAACCTCCTCAGGCGTCAGTGCTTTGCGACACCTCTGCGTGCTGTTAATTGGCAACAAATAAAGTCAATAAACACAGAGCTCGGCATTCCTTATGCCCAGTCCTGCTGTCTGCACGATTTTTACACCGGACAGTCCTTTGCTGCTCAGAGTTCTATTAATTTCTCTTCTTCCCGTACGTGTATAATGAGGCACGCACAGGATGAGACTTACGAGCCACAAAACAAACTTTCGAAGCTGTGCTGGGCAGCGCTGCTTCCCGAGCCGCCCTCCCTTCTCCACAGTGCAGTTATTGATTCCGTATGGCGAACCGAAAAGATGCTCAGCCTAATGACAACACATGCCGGCAGGAACGGAGCCCGTGTTTTCCGTTTGCCCGTGCGTCCCGGTGAACGATCCTGCGGGCAGCATTCCCCCTCAGCCTCCATCCCCGCCGCGGTACTGAGCGCGGACGGGAGGTGGCGTCCCGTAGGCACGAAGGACGGGGTTTGAGGCTGAAACTGGGGAAATCCTGCATCATCATACAGGACGCCTGGCAGCCCCACCACCGCAGAGCTCGTTCTCAGCCTCCTGCAGGGAAGGCTGGGTCTGGTGACGGAGCGGTTCCCGCCCGGCCCGGGGTACAGCCGGTCCCGGGACACAGCCAGTGCTTGGGTCGCAGCCGGTCCCGGGACACAGCCCCTGCCCGGGACATAGCCCGTTCTTGGGACATGGTCAGTGCCCGGGATACAGCTCATTCTCGGGACACAGCCAGTGCCCGGGACACAGTGCCCGGGTCACAACCAGTGCCCAGGACACAGCCGGTCCCAAGACACAGCCGGTGCTCGGGACACAGCCGATCCTGGGACACAGCTGACCCCAGCCCTGCTGGGCGGAAGCAGTTCCCGGACGCTTTTACCTCAGGCACTCGCCGGACACTCCGCCGCCCGCACGGCGGTCAGGCACAACGGCGGACGTCCAAACCCGGGGTCCTGCCGGCNTGGGACACAGCTGACCCAGCCCTGCTGGGCGGAAGCAGTTCCCGGACGCTTTTACCTCAGGCACTCGCCGGACACTCCGCCGCCCGCACGGCGGTCAGGCACAACGGCGGACGTCCAAACCCGGGGTCCTGCCGGCTCGCAGGGCCTCGCCTGCGCGGGCGAATGAGCTAAGAGCGCGCCGCGCACGCGCACGCCCCTCTCTTCCGGCGCTGACCATGGCGGACAAGGAGTGAGTCTCGTCCCGCCCGCTGCTATCCGCCGCCATCCGCGGCCGCCGTGCCGCCCGAGCCCTGCTCACACCGTCCGCGGGCCGCCGCGCCTCTGCCGGGGCTGGGAGCGGTGGGAGGGGAGGGACCAGCGCGGCGGAGATGGAGCCGCCACCGGCCCGGCCCTTCCTCAGGCGGCGGCTGCGGCCGCCGGCCCTTGGCGGGGTTGGGAAGGGAGAGCGGGCCCGGAGCGCAGTTGGAAATGTGGGGCTGGGGCGGCGAGTTCCTCCGGGCTGGGCGGGCGGGCAGGGCTGTGTTGGGGCTGGAGCAGGGAGTGATTATCCGCCGGGGTGGTGTAGGTGCTCGTTAGGGTGATTGTGGCGCTATAAACGCTGTTCTGATAAGTTTTGTCGCATCTTAGAGTTTAAAATCTTCAAGACAGGAGGGAGCGGGGCAGAAAGTGATATTCAGGAAGTTTTGCCTGAAGTAGAGAAGGAACTTCTTAACCGTACGGGTGACCACACACTGGAACAGGTTGCCCAGAGAGGTTGTGGAGTCACCCTCACTGGGGGTGTTCAGAATCATCCAGGGTGCAATCCTGTGCCATGTGCTCTGGGATGATCTTGATACTTGAGCAGGGAGGTTGGACCAGATGACCCACTGTGGTCCCTTCCATCATCACCCACTCTGTGATAATCTGAGCAAGTTGAGAATCCTGTAAAATAAATTTCACAGTACTGCTAAATAAGCTTTTCCTGTTCAAGCATCTGTTGAAATGTTCATTGATCAGAGAGAAGTTATCTTGAAATTACTTTATTACCAGTTGTAGCAAAGTAGGACAAGTCTTTGTAGTTATGGTTGTGTACAGCTCTGCTTGGTCTGTCAGGGTTTCTTGTCTGGTACAAAATGTGAATGGTGCAGGTTCTGAGCCAGAAAATCACCAAGTTCAGTCCCAGGGAACTGTCCAGGGATGCTGTTCCAGGCCTGGGAGCAGTGAGGGTGAGGAAGATGCAGTGAAGTGGTTAAGGTAGCAAGGCTTGCACACATGTTGTGTTTGAGAGTTTTGATGTTTGTCATATGTAGCATTATTGAGTTTCTTTCTACCAGCTAAAAGCTTTTGTTCCTGTTTTCATTTAGAGTAAAGAAGGTGCCCTCTGTGCCCGAGAGCCTGCTGAAGAAGCGGCAGGCCTATGCGGTCATGAAAGCCAAACGTCAAAAGAAGATTTTGGCTATAAAAAAGGTGAATATTCTCTGATCCCCTGACTCAGATTGTTTATTTGCTGGAGTAGCTGCTGCTACTACTGATGTGATGCAATACAGAAGTTCACAGTGTGTTGATATTTTCGTAATGTTTTGGTCTAAAATATGTTTTTAGTGGCTGATAACAAAGTTCTGGGCAGAGTTAAGGGTGAAGTGTACAGTTGTCTGTAATGTTGATGTTAGTCTTCTGCAGGGCCTTTGTGAGGGAGAGCTTGATGTGTGATCAGAGAGCCCTAGAGCTGTAGGGGGTTGGAAGGGACCTTAAAGATCCTCTAGCTCCAACCCCTGAGCCATGGACTGGGACACCTTCCACTATACCAGGTTGCTCAAAGATCCAGTCCAGCTTGGCTTTGAACATGGTTAGGGTTGACCCTTCCACAACCACCTGGGGCAACCCATTCCAATGTCTCACCGCCTTCACAATAAAGAATTTCTTCTTTACATCTAACCTGATTTTTCCGTCTTTCAGTTTGTACCCATTACTCTTTATCACCACAGTGCTGATGAAGAGTCAGGAATGGTAACATTGGTTGCTGTGTAACAGCTCCAGGTTCCCTGGAGCATCACTGAGGGTTGTTCTGAGCTGTGTGATACTGATATGTGTTACTTGGGGGAAGTTCTAGAGTAAGGCATGTTACTTGAAGGTGATTTTCACGTGTTAAAAGGCATTTTCTAACTTTAAGCCATTTCCAATTTATTGCAGTACCGCAAGGCACAAAGGAAGCTCATCTATGCCAGAGCCCAGGCTTACCACAAGGAGTACAGGCACATGTACAGGCAGGAGATCCGTATGGCCAGGATGGCCCGGAAAGCTGGCAATTACTATGTCCCAGCTGAGCCAAAACTGGCATTTGTGATCAGGATAAGAGGGTAAGGTTGGATACAGGTATAAGCAGTTTTATGCTCAAAAGTATTGAAGTTGGCTTTCCTGTTACCCCTCTGTTTTGAGGGCTTAAGTACTTTAACAAGATAAAGCCTTCTACCAGTGGCTTGAGAAGTTGTTGGTAGATGTTGTACATGCCCTTGAGGTGCATTTAATTCAGGGCTAAATCATTTTGCTGCCTAGTGTCTTTGGGAATCCCTGATTTTTAAGAAGGCAAGGCTGAAAATAAGTGCAGACAGTTATTCCTTCTCACCTTTAACTTGATAAAATTGCATACCCCCTATTCCCAAACATTCTGCTGAGCTGTTCTTCAAGTGTTTGTTTCGTTCTACTGTGGTAAAGTGTTAAAGAAAACTAAAAAAAAAATGTGATTGGAAGAACTATGTTCAGGACAGCGCAAGACTAGTTATAAATTATTCCAGTATAATACTTATTTCAGCTCTTTTTATGGGAATAGGTGTTTTAACTTCATACTGAAATATATAGCAATAGTAAATTAACTTATTAAGCTTGCTTTGTGTAATTCATGAAATATGTTTTCATATGGGAGTGGTGCTATTGTGTTTTGGGGTTATTTTTTTAACCTGATACCTGGTGTTTCTGGGATGTTGATAATTCAGGCTGTTTCGCTTTCTTCTCCAGTACCAATGGTGTCAGCCCAAAGGTTCGCAAGGTTCTGCAGCTTCTCCGCCTGCGGCAGATTTTTAACGGCACCTTTGTAAAACTCAACAAAGCCTCTATCAACATGTTGCGGATTGTTGAACCCTACATTGCCTGGGGGTGAGTGAAAGTCCCAGTTGTACCTAATCAGGGTGCAAGTGTTGAGTGAGTTTTGCATTTTGCTATGCTAGACTTGCAGGGGTTTATCATCTTCTGTGTGCTTTCCTGTCTTTGAATTGAAAACATGGATAAGGCAGTGCTTTAAAGGTAATGGCTGCTTGATGTGACTGCACTCTCATACTGATGTTCTTGAGAACTTGGTGTGAGGTTTCCTTCTCTGTTGCTATTGTGTTTACGTGTGGAACTGCTGAAATGACCTTTATTTGTTTGATATGGAAGTCCAAATCAGGGATTTTAACGTTAACCTGAAATGTGGCTTGCAAAGACTTAAAATTCTTTTTTTTTAACGTGACTGTTTCAGTTACCCCAACCTGAAGTCTGTGCATGAACTGATCTACAAGCGAGGCTATGGCAAGATCAACAAGCAGCGCATTGCTCTGACTGACAACCGTCTGATCCAGAAACGCCTTGGTAAATTCTGCTGAGCAAAACAGGAAGCCAGCTGCTTGCTTCAGGGTGATCAGTGCTGAGCTGGGCAGCTGTCCTTAAGTGTCACTGGAGTACACTGGCGTTTAGCTGTGATCTCTACTTCTGTCCTTGCTTTAATACAAAGCAAGCCGAAAGTAACTTCCATCATAAAGTATTGAAAACAGTGTAACCTCCTTGACATTTATGGGGTCAGTAGGTCTTTGAGTAACAAAAAAGTGCTGTAGCATGAAAGAGTCATCATAGCTTTGAACTTTGAGACTTTAATATTAGACATTTTGTCTTTGACATTTTTGATCAGGTAAATAGACTTTTTAAACTTGTTTAAAGAACTAGGTAGTGATCAGTGTATTCAGTAAAAGCAAAGCATGAAGAATAGTTGGAATATGGGCTGCTCTGGGAAGCTCACTTCTGTTGCGTGCCAGAATGAGTGAAAGCAGCCACTCGAGTCTCTCCCTTTTTTTGGCACTTGATTTGCATTTTGCTTCAGATTAGGCTGTGTCATGTTTGTTTCTTTTCCTTTGCAGTGGATAAACATCCTGAAGGTGCATGTATTCTGTTGTAATCTCTTTTTAGCACTGTGTTTTAGGAGAGTTGACTTGTGACATACCGCTGAAGACTGTGGAAAGGCATTAAGGAAACATGCTGTAGTATTATTCAGCAGCCTAACTTAATAGCTAGTGAGTTTCCCTGAGTTACACATTGCAGTGGTTTAGGTGTATTTAATCTAATTTTTCTCCAAAGAACAGTCAGTGTTCCTAAGATTCAGTAAGTGTGGGTTGTTTTTTGTTGTTCCTCACTGCTGGTTCTAAGTATTTAACAGCTGAAAGTGCCATCTAAATTTTGACTCGGCTGCAGCTAATCCATTTTATTTGGAAAAGTCAGTCATTCCGTTTCATGACAAAGTGAATGGTTTCTGAGTTTCTGAAGTTTATCAAAGTAAGTAGGCATGACAGTAACAATGTGATAATTTTTAGTTTGTTATTCACCAGTGCCTCTGAAGTCTTTCTGAAAACTGTGTCTGAATTTTAGGAAAGCTTGGCATCATCTGCATGGAAGATGTGATCCATGAAATTTACACCGTTGGCAAGAACTTCAAAGTTGTGAACAACTTCCTTTGGCCCTTCAAGTTATCCTCTCCTCGGGGTGGAATGAAAAAGAAAACGATCCACTTTGTGGAAGGTGGAGATGCTGGGAACAGAGAAGACCAGATCAACAGACTCATAAGGAGAATGAACTAATGGTGAGATATGGCCCGAGGCAATCAACTGTTCAGCTCTGCAGGCTGCTGTCATTATTTGTCAGACATTCAAGTTTAATAGATGCTCACTCATTCTTGGGTGGTACCTACAGTATAAAGCTGCTTGAACAATACAGTGTTCTGGTTTTATTTTAGAAGTCTTACTGAAGCTTAAACATTTGGGAAGTTAAATTGTCAGTGTCGCTGGTATGTTTAGGAAATACAAACTTTCCTAATAACTTACTTTAAAGCCTTATTTGGTTTTATGTTGGGAAGCCTTGAGATCTTGGCTAAAATTTTCAAGCCTTATTAATGACCTGTTAATATGATTGAAGTCTTGTGATTGCAAGTACTGTGTTTCTTTTTCAAGTTTTCTAGAAAAGCCTGATTAGAACTGGTCTAAATTTTCAGCTTGTTCAAGCTTCAGAATGATTCATTTAAAGCTTTCATGTATAGTGACTAAGTTGTAATTTTGAAAGACTGATTTGCCCATTTGAGAAGTCTATCCTTTAGAAATGAGAAGATTTATTAACACTTAAAGTGATTTAACAGTGACAGCTGAGTCCTGAAGGTAGGACCTACTGCAGACAATGTTTTACTATTGTTGTCACTTTGCTGTTCCTGCTTTGGTGAGAGGTCTCTGCCATTCATAGCCAACATTTTCTTCAGCGTTCTTGTACTTTGCTTTGGTTTTTAGACACTAAACTACCTTCAGTGTTCCCCATATCTTAGTTTCAGTCAAATATCTTTTTGGTTTGAACAATTGTGCTGAAATTTAAGAAAACTTCATTGTCTTAGGGTGTTTGGAAAGGATACCAAAGACCAATTTTTCCCCAAACTAATTCCTCCATAGTCAAAATGTTTTTTTTTTTTGGTTGGCTTGTTGGGATTTGTTTGGCGTAAGGTTTTTGTTCTTTTTTGCAGGGTTCTGTTTTTTCTTTTAGATCAGATATGCAGTTTACTTACGAATTTCTAGCTTCATAGGATTGGTTCCTAAAAAATGGGTAGTGTTGTGATTTTACAGTTTAAAACAGATGCAGTTGCATTTGTATGATTCAGAAATCAATTTCTGAAATCCAGAAATTAAAGTTCTGAAGGGAAGGAAGTTTCCTGTTGTTTTGTTTGGCTGTTTTAGGGTTTTTTTCCATCAAGTCCTTTAAAAATATTCTTACAGCCAAGGCACAGCAAATTGAACTCATTGAGGTCTGCTTTCTGTCCAAGGAGCTAAAAGAGATCTAGGAAATAGTTTCCATTTGATTGACAGCACTAATTCTTGAAGCTTTTTTTGTAGGCTGCTGATTTCCTCAGTTCAAGCTCCTTGCATGTTGTGCTGTTATCTCCCATCTGTGAAGTCATCAGAGTTTTAAAGCAGCAGTTACATGGCATGAGGAAATTCTAACTTCAGGAAAATAGTTCCTTACTGGGAACAGTGTTCTTGAAAAGCTTTTTAGCTCAACTACAGGAAGATGTTGGTAATTCTGAGAAGCAGAATTGTTGTAATGTTTGATGCCTGGGGAGATGTTAAGTTGCTCCCACTACTATTCTTGAAGAAATTTTGCTGCTGGTGGCAGAAACTTTGAAGTTCAGTACTGGCAGATGTGTCCTTGAAGTTAGTGCATAACCAAGGCCGAGGAGGACTGTATGGTCCTGTACGATTTCTGAGCATTATCCTGTTTTTAATGGAAGCACTGCAACTTTTCTGTTAGTGTAGATCTTTCTCCTCCATCTTCCCTGCTAAACATCAGTTATATACTGGTAGGGTTGTTCTCAGGAGCCTTCCCACATATGGGAAGCTTCTAGTTCACTATTGCAGTTGTTGTAAACGTCTGCAAGGGTTGGTATATTGACAGAGAAACAAGGGATATTCATTCATCTGGTTGCTCATGTTTTTCACTGGACTTGTAGCTCAGCATCCCATATAAGTGGCATACATGAGAGCTTCATCTTTTAATTTGGGAATTGACCTTGCAGTTTCTTTATGCTTATAAGCAGTTGTTACGCATTTCCTGCAAACTAAATCTAAGATAACTGGTTGTTCTTCTCTCTTCAACTTTTTTTTTTCCTGTTGTTGTGAATGGAGTGCATGATTAAAATATGAGTAGCCTACATGTAGAAAATAGAATGTTGTAGTTTTTACTGAGGCCATGGGCAAACTGGAGTAGTAGGTTCAGGTGACATACTGGCAGTACTCTCCAGGTAATGTCATTATGAAGGGCTGTGTATCTGAAGAAGAGTATTCCCCTTTCCTATAAGTACATAGTTTCCTGCTANCATCTTTTAATTTGGGAATTGACCTTGCAGTTTCTTTATGCTTATAAGCAGTTGTTACGCATTTCCTGCAAACTAAATCTAAGATAACTGGTTGTTCTTCTCTCTTCAACTTTTTTTTTTCCTGTTGTTGTGAATGGAGTGCATGATTAAAATATGAGTAGCCTACATGTAGAAAATAGAATGTTGTAGTTTTTAC
>VZTT01024149.1:2384-39842 GCA_013400855.1 Buphagus erythrorhynchus
GAAAGGCCCAAGAAGTCCATGATAATGTGGTTTTGGAGTATGCCAGTAGCCATTTAGACTAGGACCTTTTGATACTTCAATCTTTTTTCTTTAGGCAAATGTCAACTGCACAGAAGCAGTTTTTGATTTTAATTTTCAGAATTATTTTGAGTAAACTTTTTCTCAATAATACAGTGATCATTCCTCATCACAGGTTGAAACAATACCTCATAACTGCTGAAGGCTAAGACCAACACTTAACTTTACTTTGAATGTAGTACTTCTGTGGTTTTGTGTTGTAGATGGACTTATAGATGTGTACCTTTTTAATGTCTATAAACAACTTCATCTTTTTATGAGGGGATAACAATGTTCATAGCAGCTCATGTCACACTCCCTTGTCTGCAGTGTTGTTGAATGCTCTGGCTATGGTAGAATACGTAAGCATCATGCAGTTTTCATTCAGATAACCAATCTCAACTGCTTTGGTTTTTGTTTGTTTATTTGTTTGTTTTAATCTTTTCAAATGTGTTTGTCATTTAGGTGTAATAAACTTGGGCACTAGGCTTTACTTTCCATGCAAGTTCATTAAGGAGTGAACACTGTCATTTAAAAAAAAGATATTGTGCTTTAATGTTCTTTAGCCATCTGTTAAATTACTTTGTATGTGTATGTGTGTGTGCCCACACTGGGCTTCTTCTCAGACTTGTGGCTGTCTGCAGTGTCTCAGCCGTCAGAATGAAAACATTATCAATCAGTATCCAACAACAGCTGGTTTTGACAACCTTCTGTCTGCTGCCTAATGCTTTACAACTCATCAGTAAGGCTTCTTTGTCTGCCCACTCTGAGCTGGTAATCTTAACTGCTTCATGTTGTGTCCTGTACTTGTACTTCTAGCATTTGTATGGCTTAAAAGTTAAGTCTTAGTGGGTTTTGATATTCTTTCTTGCTGTATAATGCTCCATGTGTATCTTAGCTTGCCTATTCAAATGCGCTATACAAAAATCTGTGATGTATTATTTTGTTTAACTTCTTGCATTTCATTATATTTATAGAAGTTGCAGATTTTTGTACCGTATTACTTAATACAGTTGCCTTTTTGTAATGGCAATTAATTTATATTACAAAAGTTTGTATCTTTACTGTAGTCAAAAGTATTAGTTAACTGCCATATTATCTTGACTTTATACTAAAAATACAGTATCAACAGAAGTTGACGCAATCAAGTGGTCAACTGCTGACATGGGGAACTTGTACTGTTTGTGATTTATACATGATTTCCACTATCAAAAAAAAAAAAGAAAAAAAAAAGAAAATAAACACTGTGTAGAATTGACTTGATAAGTTTTTCTTTTCGTGCCAGTTTGGGAGCATGGCATATAACCTTGATTTCAATTCTTCAAGATAAGTTATTTACTCATAATTGAAAACAAATACTTCTGTATAATCATTGGTACATCATACATATTTGCACATTCATGTACATACATATGAAATAGAAACTTCCAAAAATCAGTTGATTCCTTTCCACAGCAAGATGTTGTTACTCTGGAAGTATATCTGAAAGATATTGCAGGTTTACTGGTGAAACAGAGATTGGAATAATCCCTGCACAATTATTCCATAATATTAAATTGAGGGACATGTTTGTGTGACTAGAAATTCTTTTAAAATAAATGACGTGGCAAAGTACGAGCAAAGCTGAGCAAAGGAATATATTCTGGGAAAAACAGAAGCTTCCTGAAACAGCTCAATGTTATCCTATCAAACACTGAGTAGAAGGTGCTCTCACAACACAAGTTGTAACAGTTGATGGAAGAACACCACTGCTAAACCAGACTGGAGCTGCTAACGCAGTTACTGAGGTATGCTTTTTTCATGTCACTGTTTTTTAAATCTGCCTCTTAACCAAGACTAGGAATGAAATGAAAGATTTGTAAACTGAGAATTCTCTTTTAATTCTTTTCTTTCATACAAATAGGAACTGAAAACCAGCTAATCATGCCTCATTTGATAGCTCTTAAAAGAATTTTCATTAGCTCATTACCCCTTTGACCTAATAGTTTAAACAAATAAAAACATCTGTTTGTGTCAGCTGTAGGGTTAGTCATCCACGGCCCAGGTTAACATGAGGATAAGAGGGAGTCCCATATCCTACATGGAAACAAAAACCATACATTTTCAGCATCTGTAGTTAAAAAGGACCTCTGAAATCAAGTAGGCTGTACTGAATTCTTTTAGGTGAAGAAACTGAAGAAAATCATTACCCTTTTCAATCCTCTTCCCTTATGACTGAACTGACTAATTTCATTGTGTGGGTTTGACTGAAGATTAAATTTAATTTAAATAGTTCTGAGACATTTATTCTTAATTCTAGCTGCTTATAATGTATTTTAGCTTTTATCACAGCTATGTTTAGAGAACCAAAATAGGCTATATATAATGCTTGTTCATTCACTGAATTTCATAGGAAAATGTAATGTGATATCCTGGTGGGTTTTAATGGGATATATTCAGGACAGCCTTGCTTGTGGAGGGAGTGTTTGTGCATCAAACATGTTCAGCACTTCCATTTATAATGTCTTAAAAATACCTTAATTTTTTAATCACCAAGTCTCCCTAGGAAAGGCAGATATGCAAACGTTGGTATTGGTACTAACAGTAGTCTGTGGAGCTCCAGTTACCTGTGGCAATAAACTGGAAGAGAATAGAAGTATTCTAATCTTGTTGTCTGGTTAACAGAAAACCCAACTGAAGTAATCAGCAAAAGGCCCCAATACTGGTTTAGGATGATTATGACAAAAGAGACACTCTTTCCCTGAAAATAGCCAGAATCACGGAATATTCTGAGTTGGAAGGAGCCCACAAGGATCATCAAGTCCAACTCCTGGCCCTGCACAGCACCATCCCCAAGAATGGTGACACATGCCTGAGAACATTGTCTAGAGGCTTCTTGAGCTCTGTCAGGCTGGTGCTGTGACCACTTCCCTGGGGAGCCTGTTCCAGTGCCTAAACACCTTCTGGGTGAAGAACCTTTTCCTAATATCCAGCCTAAGGCTCCCCTGACACAGCTTCAGGCCATTCCCTCAGGTCCTGTCACTGGTCACTCAGAGAAGAGATCAGTGCCTGCCCCTTTGCTTCCCCTCATGAGGAAGTTGTAGACTGTGATGAAATCTCCCCTCAATCTCCTCTTCTCCAAGCTGGTTTTGGTAAAGACTATATTTGTAATAAAAAGCTGTTCCAATTAATTTTTAAGCACTGAAACATTTTCTCACACATGAAAAAAATATATAACTATGTGTATATGTATATGTGTATATATATGCCGCCACAGTACTTCTTTTTCACCTATCACCTTGCAAATGTGAAATGCTGTTGTTCATTTTATTACCATGCCATGTAACTATAATTTATTGCATTTCAGTGCGCACTAGAAAGCATTTGCATGTAATAAGTAAAAGACAAAAAGTCCTTTTGCAGCTTTGCAACTTCTATGTATGAAGAGCTGCCATCTTTCTAAGGAAGCACTGAAGCACAGGAGCCTTATAACTTTGTTATGAAACACTGCAAGCTGAAATGCTAAATCATGGAAATCCCAAACAAAAGGTCTGGTGCTGTTCAAATGCATAATCCCAGAGATGGTATGCAGGAGAGAGGAAATAATGACTTGCATACAAATGTTGCAAAACCAAAACAAGGCCAATCACACAGCACAGTATTTGGTGTTTTCACAGTATGACAGTCTTGAATTAGGAAGGTTGATAGATATTTCAGGATCAAAAAGACTTTCTGTAAAGAAATGTAAAGAGTCTAATTTTATAGTAGGTTATATTTTGGGCTGGTCAATTTCAACATAGTCCCTTTAAAACAATGATTCCTGCTGTGCATTAAATTTGGCACTTTAAAAATCCCATCTATAGAAATGAATCCATTTTGTGTTCTGCTAACACACACTAAAATATCGTTTTCTCTCTTTTGTCATCCTCTCATTTATTTGAAAGCACATATCCTAGCATTTCCTCAGAGAAATTTATACCCAAATTGCTGTATTATTGTAACTTTCAAAGATCCCATTTCTGCCACTATCAAGTTTTAATGCTTGTGAAAACAAATATCTGTTTGCTAAACTACATCAGAGCTATTTTATTACAGCATTGCCATGTATGGTGTTTTTATAGGACTTGGAGATCCATGATGTGAATGGGATTGGCACCATTTAAAATTAACACTGATTAACTGCAGTATCTGGAAAACTTTTTTTTTCCCCTGACAGTGGGATGAAAGATGCAATATCATCATTTTCTCAATATTTATCTTGCTGCAGAGAAGAAATTAGCACTCATTTTCAGTAATACAAGTTATAACATGAGTCCATTTTAAATGAATTACTTTGTTTGCCAGCTAGGTAGCTGTAATCCTCTCTGGTTTACACATGGGTGTTAAAATTGAAAGAATTAAAGTTCCTTCAGTATTAGAAACTAAGGTTGATTTTTAAAAATACTAATTGCTTTGTCTAAAATATTTTTTGCATGGTTTGCCAGGAGTGTGGTTGATGCATGAAAGTTCACTTTTGCCTTTAAGATATAGAACATGACCTTTTGGTTACAGTAAATACAGTATTGCAAGTCTGTGAAAGTCATCACATATACTAAAGGTATTAAGACCATTTACCTCACATTCCTTCCTATTAGCTTCCACAATTAACATGATCCACAGCTGAAAAAATAATTCTGGTTGTCAGTGATAAATGGGGTGAAATCGTCAATCACTGAAGTTGACAGTATTATTTTTAAATGATATTGCAAACAAATGTTTACCCAAAGATAGCAGTATGTTGCTGAGGCTTTTTTCTTTGGGGTTCTCTCATTTCATTCACATTGCAAGCTGACTTCAGGGCTCACTCTCAGACTAAAGAGAGTGCCTTTTCCTGATTTCTTGGTTTTTTTTTAGTTTTTAATTTCTGGAGCATTAAGAACACCAAATATCCATGCACCAAAGTCTTTAACAGAACCAGAAGCATTCCTGGTAACCCTATGAGATATGAGACAGAACATTAGCTCTTTATTTGTTTTCTTTTCTTGATATGATGTGCAGACCTGAGATATTGGTTCAGGCTTGTCTCCACTGAGAGGTGCCAGTAATATAGGATTCTACTATTATGGGCTATATAAATAATCTTGCCTATTTTAGCACTCACTTTTGATCTCTGAAGAATTTAAGTATCGCGGTCAAATATGGTGGTTTCATATGTAGATATATTGGTGACATAAGAAAATGCATTCAGTGTTTGTAGATTAGAAATAGCCTGTTTTCTAGACTCTCAATAATGAGGACAAATCTTCTATAAAACTACTGTGGGATGAAGAATCTTATTCTATCTGCTTACGAGAGATTCAGAAGGCGGTTTTGGTTCAAAAACAATTAAACAGAAACCATTTTTTCTTTCAAGTGTAGTACTTTATGCTACGTGGATACCAGCGATTAGCATGTTCTCAAGCACTTGGTCTGTGAGAACCATTTCGCATTCAACCTGATTAAGGCCTGAGGAGGTGTTCACTACAGGTCAATGTTTCCAGTTAGTGAGTGGATCCTTTTAATTTCTGCCTGCATATAACATTTTAAAACCCCTTGATGTTCACACCTGTTTGCACATCTCTCTCCTGTGTCACACAAGTGTATCCTTAGAGCCGTCGGTAACACAGATCTGGAATTCCCCTGGCACTGAAGGACCAGTTCATTCATGGTTGTCATGAGACACTCTCTTCATCAGAGTATGCACCAAGGCTCATTTTCTCATAATTTTTTTGTGTTTCTGTATCTGCTTATTTTGGGTGGGAACTCTGATTCATGCAATAATTAATCTTTGATGCTGGGTTTATCTTTCATCAAAGCAGGGACTATTACAGGAGGATAGTTCTGAGACTCTTTTATGATCAAAATTACAGGTTACAATACAAATCGCTAGAAAATGTAACTGTTAGTAGATGGGTTTGAGTATGACTAAAACACAACAACTAAAAAGCCAACAACTGTGCCTTACTCCAACTGACCATGCTGAAAGTTGATTCTCATTTACTTATGTTAGAATTAAACCAGAAAAAGTTGCCAAAATTAGATAATGTCAGATTCAGCATGAAGAATGCAGAAGATGAGCCTGGTGAGGTGTGGGCCACCATTCTGAATGGCACAGAGACCTCAGGCACCGAGGTCTCCTCAGGGTTGGCCACCTGCCTGAGCCTGTGACCTATTAGCCATATTTGTTTGCTGCAGAGCTGAGGGGAGACACCAGTTTGAGGAGGCCTCGACAGCAGCTCTACCTCAGCAAGTGATGCCAGCCCACGTCCTCCAGAGCCAGATGCTGATGACCTGCAGTTGCTGCTCCAGTGGAGCCACTGCTTGCTAGTGGTGCCTCTACCACAGGAACCCCGCCTGGCTTGTCAGGAATGGTGTGGAGTTAGAGCCAGGGAGCAGCCATGCCTGGCTTACTGAGACAAGCACTTTTCAAGGCAATGGAAGAAATACTGAAATGGGAAAATCACTGCTGGTGGTATGCCTTCACACCTGTCATGCTGTATTACAGTCTCAGCCTTTGATTATTGGTCCCATAAAGGTGTCATTTTCTTCATGTTATTAAAGCAATTACAGTTATTATACTTAATTTGTCCTTTCCGAAGGGAGCAATAATAAATGAGGGAGGATTTGCATACAAATTGAGCCTGATGTGGGGGGAAATTGCAGCAGGTGGTGAGGCTGTGAGGAGATGTTATACAGAAGCATGGCCAGAGCTGCCCTCCTCCGCAGTCCTTTGCTGGTGACCCTTTGAGGAATGTCTCACAACTGTCTGGTGGATTCATTTGAATGAGGGACAGTTTGGCTCACTGTCATCCTGGGCAGATCAAAGCCTGTGCCTTGGCCGGCTGCACGGACAGAGGAGGCATGTGAAAGGTCTCCCCTCCCCCAGGCGAGTCCTTTTCCCTGGCACTGCTCAACCCTCCCCACCATTTCTCTCAGGGACGTGCCCCATTCCCATGCATCCTGTCACGGGCTACCATGAATCACAACCATAAATAACAAAGATGCTAATTTTTGGACTACAACTCCACAAACTTCTTCAAAAAGCATTTTCTGCTGTAATCTGTTCCATCAGAAACCTGTTTTTTCTCTACATCTGTTACTCAGTACTATCCTCATATTACGCCCTCTCAACCATTCCCCTTGCATACAAGGTTCCCAAAAGCAAACACTTTCAAATACTTTTCTGCATTCTTAGTGAAAACAAACAAACTAACAGATAAACCTAGATGTCAGGATGTTCAGATAACATAAAATGTGTTTTTATTTAATGTAAAGAGATACAAGAAAAAAGACATGTTGACCTCCCTCCAGTAAATTTTCTCAAGAACATTGCAAAATATATGTAAACTCCCTTGGCCTATTCAACCTTTCCAGATGCATCACTCTCCTGGGTAGTTAGACAGATGCAGAGTCAAGTGGGAGTGCAGATAAGCATGTTGGATACCACCACTATACTGAAATATGTAGACCTCCATATGGTAAGGTAAATGCCATAATTTTTTCCCCATTTTAAAGTTTCCTATGAGGAAACTATAGTCATATCTGTGGTTACAGAACAAAGGAAAAATCTTGTCTACATACATTTTATAAAAATCTCTTTCATATAATCATTTATGGGCTGTGATAGCTGGACTACATAAATTGTTTCAATATTTATTTCTCCTTCAGAATTGCTTGGATTTTTCTTCACCTGTCAAAATGACTTGCCTCTATTGAGCAGTATCTGTTCTGCATGTCTTTATTCTGTGGTTACTTTAAGCCTGCAGTATATCAGATTCAGTTTCTTGTAGTAAAAGTACAGAAAATTCAGAGAGAAAAATATTACCAAAGTAACTCAGTTAAAGAGTCCTGTAGGAAACATGCTTGTATATGCTCAAAATGCACTCAAAGAAAATGTGTTCAAAAACAATGAAAATTATTACACTGATGTTTCAAAGGATGTAAGTATGAGATTCTGTTACTGGAACTACTTTAGTGTCAGATATGCATACCTATAATTAATTTTATTTATAAATTTTGTCATCTATCCTCATTTCTCTGTATGTTTTTTTTACACACCTCTCCAAACAGTGCATTGTCTAGTTTTGATGCCCAGTATAATTCCCTGTCCTCCTGCAGTTCCCCAAATGTCAAAATTAGGTCATGACAGGCCTACCTCCATGCTAAGGCAGTTTATCAACCCTCTTATCAGGACTTACAGCTCCCTGTGGTGCTGATGGTCTCACAAACCATTGGGATTATACCTTTTTCCCTCCATCTGTGAATTCATATCTGCAGCATTTATATGGCATGGAATGATTGTACAGTGTATGAAAAGTCTTCAATGAATGAAAAGACAGGACAAAAATATTCGGAGCAAGAGAGCATTTCCTTAGCAGAGAATGAGTACTGGGTGAATTTAGCAAATCTATATAACCTGACTAGAGGGGATGGAGAGTATCACCTTCCCTCACACAGGACAAATGTAGTTCAGAACATGAGGCTTAGTTTATTGATCCATGACCTTCAAAACAACTCCTTAATCCTTGGTCATGGTATCATGGATGTGGGTCTTGAGGATAGGGTAGAAGAGGTGAATTTTTTCTCTCTGACTAGCCTTTTCACTCTGCTTGCCATTTTTCCCCAGGACAGGCAGGCTTACTTTATTTTTTTTTTCCATCTCAAGGTCATTATGCTGTTCCCTGAATAGGTAGGTCTGGTGCCTGCCCGGAAACTGACTGGTTCAGAACACTGGTCCTCACCTTACCTATTCAGCAAAAAGCATAGAAACCAACTAAACTTTTATATATTTGCTGCTTCATTTCTTGATCTTCAAGATCCTGAATAAGGCCCCAACATCCAAAGGATGTGATACCTCCTTCTCATACAGCCATAGTGACTATGAGGCCTGGGAATGCCTTGAGCAGTGACTTGGCTGCAGACAGTATCTTCTCCATTGAAGGTGGTGTCTGTGACACAGTTCAGCACAAAGGCTGCCTAACAGCACAATTTAGCTCCCTTAACAACATGGCACAATGCCAGTAGCTCTGCTCAGACCATTGCCAGACAACATCTCAAAATAATTCTGGAAAATATTTTCTTAATTGACTGTTTATTTCAGATTCCCTCAGCCCTTCTCAAGAAATTTAAATCTTGCTGGTAGAAAGGACAGTTTTTAGAATTTTACATACAACTTAGTGTGGAGAGTATTAAGGATGTAGTGCTGTCTTTCAAGGATGCCAGTTTTGTCTGGAGCCTTCCACAGAATCTCCGTTGTCTGTTGGATATGAGCTGAGACCCATTGTGCTGCTGACATTCAGACTGTCATCACATGAACAGTTGTTTACAGGTGTAGGTAATAGTTTGAAGTTGTGTCAATATTTTCCCATTTTTATCTAGGTTTCATGGAGTGCCTTTGAATGTCTGGCTGGGCAGTACTAGATTTTAGCTCTCTAGGGAAGACATTTTGTCTGATTTAGTGATCTATTTCTACCAATTCTCTTTCTCACATCAATATTTAATCAGTGCCATAGTTTTGTGTTGTTGGAACATCCTGACTTAGCATCGTTATTCTACTATAGCTGTTTCCTTTGTTATTCAAATAGCTTTACAAGCCCACAGCATTAAGCCTCACTCCATTCTTTACAAAAGTGAAGACTTTTTTTTCTTCCATTTGGCAGAGAGAGAGATCAAATACAGAATGATTTTGACCTAAAGATCATCTGAACTCTGAAGCAGTGCTAGTGCTTGAGCATAGGCTCTCACTGCAGTGCTTTCCCTACCCAACTAAGGCCTCCCACAGATGAGACCAGCAAAGCAAGTTTGTAATCCTTTCATGTTAAGCTTCCCAAGGCACTTTCACTTTGGCAACTCAATGAAATTTGTCTGGTAACAAGGGGCTCAGTTTCACTAATCACAACTAGCATGCAGTCCTCTTGCACCTTGCAAACAGTATGACTCTCTTCTGCAGCTGTTCTGCAGGGGAGACAAGGTTGTGTCCCCAGCATGGCTTGAGTTTTAGTTTTGTCTGAGAGTCCTCTGGGAAAAATCTGTGTTTTGCATTGCAGTACTATGATTTTAGGTAGGCAATGTGTACAACAGTGTAATTTCACCTGGTACAGGCATTGTATATTTACATCTTGGGTCACATTAAAATGACAATTGAATGGTGGTTTTCATGAAAGACTAATTTTAAAGAGTCTTTTATCTAAACATTTCATAGATTTATCTTTTTATGTGGCCTGTAGAAGAAAGGATCTGTTGGATATAGTTAATTTCTTTCAGCTGTAGCTAGACATTCGCATATATCTTTTAAGCCATGTGAAGTCAAATTCACTTAGCCATAAAGAAGGGATATCTGTTCACAGTTTGGAATCTGTTCTATTGCCTATTTCAAACCCTTACTATTGGATTGATGGACAGTTATTTAAATGTGTTATTTGTTTTTTGCTATAATTCAAATCAACAATTTTCTAATTTTGAGGCAAAGTTCAAACTGATTCTATTTAAAGTGAATTGTGCAATGTGGCTACTTCAGCCTCAAGTATTTTGAACTATGTTAATAATTTTAAATAATGTACAATTTTATTGGAAAAATAGAGAAAGAAATTAAAATTTTCTTTAAATTGAAGTTTTTTTATTATTAAATAACGTATTTTCAAATGAAAATATACTTGGAAATTAGATGTGCCATGATATTACATCTCTTCTGAACATGATACATCCGTCTGTACAGTTATCCCTGACTCACCAGAGCTGTATGGCAATTGAACACTCTTCAACAGTGAGTCACTAGTGCCACTGCTTGCAACCCGTACTTGGTTTTTCAATAGAACTGTTCCTACCTAATTCTCTTCACGATCTGAAAGGATTGCATACAGATATATTGCAGCAATGCTTGTTTTAGGTACATGTGGAGAGAGTATATGCCTTGTTTCTTTCTGGTTTCCCGCTGGAGTTTTTTTCTCCATACTACTTCTTACATGATTAAGTTCCATCCACATTATTTTCACTAATGTTTTCCAATGAAATGCTTTGGGATGACTAATACTTAGGTGAACCTGCAGTCTCCATCTGGTTTCTTTGGTGGTGAGTTTATAAGGAGTTTATTTCTGCCCTTACTCCTCATTTTCTGCTCCTAGTGCTAGCACCAGTGTCACAGCTTCAGTTTTCACTATGGTAATGTAGAGCAGCAGCACTGGGAACCAAAAGTTCGCACTGACCAGTGCATCCCTTTCTCAGAAAAAAGCAGCCTAAATAATCTGCCACACTCTAAAGTGATATAAACTTTCATCTTACTTCTCAGTTTTCAAGATAAAGTAAACTGGTTACCTGCCTAATTTTAGCTTTCTTGTAAATCTTCTAACAGTCATTAATCTTCTACAGCTTGCACACACTAGGTCAGCAAGCATAGTAACAAAGGCTCACCAAAATTAGGTAAGTTTACTGCAGATTCTAAACATGTGGCACAATTTTTGTGCTGTATAATTTCAATTTTGTGATGTTATCTTTTCAATTAACAGCTTGCTGTTTCTTTTGTTCATGGAGACAAAAGCAAAAAAGCAAACATATAACATGCAGTCCCTGGTTTGCAGTATTGAAATAGATTAAATGGATGAAATGTTTCGCTATCTTGACTGTATCTATGCACTCAAGCTGGATGAATTAAGAGTCCTCTGACCCTACTTAGTCCTCACCCTAAGTAGTGGTGTATGAAATGCTTTCTTCAATTGTATTGAATATGAACCAACTCTATTTTTAAGAGGTTGTACCTCGTATGTCTGTACTCAGTCCTGTTTCTTCCCCCACATCCCCCCGCTGCCTTTCCTTGTTAATTCATTTAAACAGGGTTTCTGCTCAATTTGCATTCAAATGGCTGTCAGGGGAATTTATGGAAATAATATAAGTGCTTTTATCATTGTGTATTTAGTCACATGTGCTAATTTTCAAAAGATGAACTTGTCTAGCATCTTAGCAAAAGAAAGAGTCAAGCACCAGCTTTTACATGGCTACAAAGCCGTGAACTCCCAGACCAGCATGCCAATTAATGATTTTTTGGCTCAGCTGATATATCTTTGTCTGTTGTTTTAGATGGCCCATCTTATCCTATTTCTGGCAGATATTTTATGCTGCTTCTTCCTCCTCCTCCTTTGCAAAGGAGGTTACACAAACTACCCATTTCTAGATCTAGCACACACTGGAATCTCTTTCTTCTTTGTCTTTAGCAGTGAAACACGGATTTACTGAGCTTTGGAAATTTCACTTTTGTATGCTGTTTCTTTTCCTTAATTGGTGTTAGAGCAATAGTGGGGCACATCTCACAATTAGCAGTAGCTCTGCAGAGGCCACCATGAAACACCTCTGTGGATTGAGTCTCTGAAAGCTGAGTCTGTCCCCTCTTTTTCTCAAAGTTGCAATTAGCAGATTCCCCAACCCTCAGTGTATTTGGTAACAACTTCAGCAAAATTCACAGTCAAGACAAACTTAATTTTGACCAAACTTGACATCACTGGCTTATAAAATTGAACATACAGTTATAGCTTAAGCAACATAAGATACTTTTTAGTCTGGCTCATTTAAGACCCAAGTAACTTGTTCTTTTTTGCCCTTGATGACAAATGTTTCCTCCTCTGTAAAATTGGAGTAATCAGTACAGAAGAAGACTTCACTAAAGCATGTAAGCTGTTAATGAAAATAGTTGGTGACAGAAGTATGGTAGCTTTTCAGACAAAATGGTAGATGTTTGTATTTTAGATCTACCATTAAGCTGTCTCAATGGCAGATTATCCACTTTACTTTCACACATTTTCTAGAAAAAAAGAGAGGAATTGTGTAAACATGAAAATTATATATTTCAAGCCTTTCAATCTAGTGAGTTTTAGATAACTTTTGTTACTCTGCCATTCTTATTTGAAAAGTATATAATTTATATAACACCAAAAAGAGAGGCCCTATTCATTATGTGAGAGTGAGTTACTGATTTAATTATAAAATTCCTGAAATGATGGAGGGTCAAAGGGGGAGTTGCAGAAGTTTTCAAATCTGTAGCTCAAGAAAAGTAATGTCATGTCCAAGTATATTTAGTGAATGATAATGCAAACCACAGACAAATACAGAGGAGAGGAGAAAATAAATTCCCTGGCTCAAGATGGGAATGTATTGAATGCTTAGAGCCAGAGAAACAATAATTTAGAGGGGAGTATTTCCCTGGATTCTGCACTACTAATAAATCATTGCTGGTCATGCAATTTTTAGTGGTCCCAACAATGATTACATTTTGCATACACTGGTCACACTTCAAGCCTACATAGTGTCTTTTGTTCTGCACTCTGCTTTACATTAATGCTCCAGGTGCTCTCAGGTGCTGAGGAACAACATTTTTGTATAAAAAGGAAGAGTTCTGAATCTGTCTTTATGCAACATACTCACACATATACATATGCCACATCTCAGGGCCAAGGAAAATATTATTTATTATACAAGTTTTTTCAGAATTGCCATTAGAAATTAGAAAAAGATTTTTTAAAAATAGGTAGAAATCTTAAAATTTAAATTAGATTCTATTTCTGAACATATTTTCCTTGTAGAGAGGACAAGAAGCAGCAAAACCTGCCAGTCTATCTCAGATGGTGTGAGTATGAGTTGCCTTGTGTTCATAAATGACTCAACATTCTTTGAAGTAAGGCAGATACTAAGGAGAAAGTATAATCTATTTGACTTACAGTATACAATGTCTTCATCTTAAGGAATTGCGACTCCTTGGGGTGTGAACAGAGGTACGGAGTATGCTGGAGTAAACTGAGGGAACAGACTCTGAAGGTGGGTGCTGAGCCATGAATAGCACAAAGCCTGCAAAATGATGGAGGAAGGAATGAGTACAGCTCACTCACTTTTTTTCCCAGGGAAAGAGTACATATGCATCTTCCATTGGAAGGGCATTCACTGATGCAATATGAAAATTTGTAAAGACTGTTGGGTCTGAAAACCCTTCTTCCAGAAAGGACAAAAAGTCAAAATACCCAATGCCTATCAGATCAAGAAGTTAATCAAGATTAAATGGTGGAGAGTTTCAAAAAGATCCCTGTGAACATCTGTGAAGGACACAGAGTACTTTCTGGAAGGCAGAGTTGTTCCTCAATCCCCGTGGAGCTGGTGGAAGAACAGCCCAGAGACTGCAGATGAAAATCCTGGCACCAAGCAGTAAGAGCCTGCTGAGACGAACAGTGAACCAGCCGCCAAACCCCAGCAGTGATGGAGAAAATTTTCTGCAGACTACAGAAGACTGCCAGGTGTGCTGCTACTAGGGAAGCCACTGAGTTGACTGGACCAAAGCCTGGAAGCAAGGTTTGATCTATGTTTGAAAATCCACCAAAATAATATGTCAAGACAAATCTATTGTAGAGCTGTGCTTACTTAGGTGTTGTCATGGTATTGAAGAGCTATTACTAATTTAAGCATTAGCAGAGAAAATCACAAATCAAAGCTGGGATTTAAGTTTATCTTTTAAGCAATTCACTAATGTGAGCTGGATGAGTGAACTAGAGTTTCTTCAAGGCTGAAGATATGTAGCAACAGGGCTACTGACAGTGAAAAACAAAAGATGGGGATAGTAAAAGTGCAGAACAATGTTTCCAAGCTGAATTGGCTAGGGGCAAATCTATAAGGAACTGGAGGATAGGAAGTGACCTTTTAAGTTAGAAATGTGTGCATATAGAGCAATTTCTGTGCCTTTGAGTGAAATGTCCAGCCTCTGGGTTTCTTCAATACAGATAAAACTGGACTGAAGATTACACCAGCCCACAATCATGCTGCTTGTACCACTCCCTAGGTCATGTGCAGCAGCAACCTGGTCCTACACTAGGATCCAATTTTGTTACAACTGCCAGCCTGATGTTTAAATAAACTAAAAATCACTATCTTAGACAAAGCTCAAAATGCTTTTCTTTATAGAAGAAAACCTCAGCTAAACCAACTAATAAAGCCAAATGGAAGATACAACCTATTTGGGCATCTCAGTGTTAACTTTCTCCCTTGACAACACCCATTTCAGAACATTGAACTATTTACTGTCTCTGAAACATCTGGACTTTCTACTTGTTTCATAAGTCTCTAACAAAAAATATCTACACATCATCCATCAATCCACAGCCACATTCTTTTCTCACCCTATCATGATTAGATTCTTTGGGAGGTTTTAGGGGTTTTTTTTCCTAATGCTTTTCTCCTAGTTTTTCTTGGACATCCTTGTATTATTAATGGGCTCGATATATGCTCACTTTGAGCCATCAGAAATTAAACTAGTTTGTTATATAAGCTGGAGAAATGGGGACTTTTGGGGAGCTAGCCTCTTTTGTTAGCCACAACTGTCCCATTCTGGCAAAACTGAGACAGACCTCAATCACTGTTTGGAGAAAGTCCATCTTCTGTTTAGATGTGGAGAGCAGTGGTGCAGTGTTTTGTCCAAGATAATTTTTTAGTAGGAACATCCAGGTCAGTAGTATCATCTGTTGTGATATTAAAGAGTAATTGCATATCCTATTGTGGAAGTGCCATTTTCCTTCCACTTTAAAAGCTCATGGGTGTGGAATCTTCCCACCATGGGCTGGCACTGGGGAGGGCTCCTTGCAGAAGGACGACAGCAGCCTGCTGTCAGTGACTTTAAGCAGAGGCTGAGCCCCTCTGGCCACCACATGTTCCTCCACAGTTTACACTGCTGAGTGCTTTGCCTTTCTCCTCCTCTTTTACACCAGTGTCCTTTTTCCACATTACTTTTCAGCCAGATGAGTCCCCTGACCCAACTCAGTGTGCAATTGCATATGTGCAATCAGTGCAAGACACTTGTAAAATTAGTTAGCTGTAAAAGTGCTGAGCTGAGACCAGCAGGGAAGTCAGGAATCTGGCCTGAGCCCATCTGGGGCTGCCAGGGCGGAGTTTCTTGTAGGCGAGCAGCCTCTCAGGGGCGGCCAGTTCGCTGCCAGGTAATGAGAGGAGCCGGCTGATAGCAGAGTCTTGTGTGGGGATTGTTTCATCTGTCAGGCTGCCAGGGGATACACAACAATTGCAATCTCCACTGCTCCTCCCTGCCACGAAGATTAGGGGAGTTAGACATGTGGAGCTATGAGACTGATAGGAGAGATGATAACAATGCACAAACACTAGACTGGTGTAACTATTAAGGAAAAAAAGGATGGTTCAAGGATGTGTGTAATTAAGAATAATGGCTTGAAGAAAAAACATCTTATTATATGTGTTGCTATTTTTATACGACCTCTGTCTGGAACTCAGAAAATAAAACTGAGGAGGAATCACAATCTTCTCAAGAAATATTACAAAGTGAGACCTTGCTCTTGAAAATAAATCAGCATATCAGATTTAAATTTATTAATTTAATTTGTTTGAATACCAGATTAACTAAGAAAAAACAGTTCAAAGAGCAGACCCTTCTTTCTGATCAGTCTGTGAAATAGTCCTGTAGTGGGAGATTGAGACTTTTTTAGGGTCAACAATACTAGAAACCCTGCTGTGATTACCAGATAATTCATCCACTATCAGTAATAATGTTGTTAATAAAAGTGGTATGAAATAGAATATGCCTGAAAGAAGGAGTGCAGAAAGTATGTAAGATGACTTTATTTTCTCTTCAAATCAATTTTTCTACTAGGCATAAAAAAAAATCAGAAAAACACTGGCAAAAATACCCGGGCAAAATAGCTTTTTATCGAACAGAAAAATCAAAGGTGCCCTCTAAAATCCCATACCGTGGGAAGGGAAGATGGCAGCTCCTCTGTCCCAGGCTGAAAGGTAAAAGAACGTGCCCTGTCCATGTGACATGAGTAGTAAGAGGGGAGGTGTGGTGAGCTGGGATGGGCAGAGGTGTCTCAGGTACTGCTGCCAAGCCCCAGTCAAACACCCAGCAGGTCTTAGCCCATCGTGTAGCACTCACCAGCCCAAAGACAGACCAGCATTTTTACCAGACATTTGCTTTGGCACCAGACACTTGGCATGAGGGACTGCACATGAAATCCAAGTACTGGCTGCTCCTCACGCAGGGTAACTCTAGAAGAGGCAGAAAAGGACATGGAGGATACAGGTAGGGGAAGAGGCTGTGGAAAAGAGCAGAAGAGGGTGGTGAGGAAAGGAGGAAGAAAAGGAAATATAGGAGGGCATCAAGAGAAAGGGAAAGCAAATCAGCAAGAAAAGTGGACAAAGCAAGGAATACTTTATACCAAAACCAGACTTCAGGCATATGAGAAACTCCATCTATTTTATCCCAGTGCTCATCAGAGCTTTCTGTACTGTGCTGCTGCTCCTCTGTGCCTTTGCCCAGCAAATTCTGTCAAACAGCCAGCTGAGTATGCACTGTGCCTCTAATACACCAAGGCAGAGCCAACTGCCCTTCCAGGCTGTGCTGGAAACTTGGGGAAAAAAGAAAAGAAATTCTGTTCTGCAAGGCCTGGTGGTATTCCAAGTACTTGAGACAGAATTTAGGTTAATGTAATGGGGATTTAACATCTCACCATCACTAATCAAAGTTATGAGTTTGCCAGCAAAGCAATCACAAACCACCTTCTCAGGCACTGAGAACTTAGCTGTGATCATATGTTCTGAGAGTAAAAAATTTTCTGTGTTTATAAAATAAAGTCATTGTGTGGCTGCTAAAACAGTGGAAGCTGAGATAGACAAAATGTGAGCATCAGTGAAGAACAACTGGAAGGTATGAGAGCAGGAATAGAGTATTCTCACAACACCTCTAATATATTGAACAGTAATGGGAACAGAGATAAACATAGGACTTTTACTTAGGCAACTACGTTAAATTAGTAAACTCTGTAAGTTGCTGTAAATTTAAGTAAAGGCTGATATAAACCACCATGATTTTCACTGTCTTCTGAAACTGGATAACCACAAACTTTGGCAGATGACCAGAAGAACCAGTCTCATCAGTGTGTATCCCAGAGCTGCCTTACTTCTACTCCTGGAAGATAAAACACGATGAATCATGAAGAAAAGTGAATGAAGCTGATTGTGAAAGCTTTGCAATGAGATAAAGGTAAAAAGGCATTTCAGGTAGGTAGCTCTAACATTACTCAGGGATTAAGAAAAGAATAAGCAACATCTTTTCTAAAACTGCAAAACTAACAGAAAAATGTTGAGTAATGGGCTTCTCCCTACCCCAGATTAAAAATTTTCCAACCAGATAAAAACAGGGAAAATGCTCCTTCCAGATGTGTTAAATATCGGGTATTAAACACAAATGCCATAAACTTTCTTCTGTCCTTCATGTCCCCTCGGGTGTGGCTGCTGCACACATGCTTTCACAGTACACAGTAAGAAAAAAGCTTCATTATAAAAACCTGACGTCCAGTCTCTGACATAACACTACTTCCTGCTTTGGGAAAGGTACCCTTGAGGAGTAGGAAGTTCTTTTTCCCTCTGGGTAAGACAGATAAATGACTTTTCACAGAACATCTTAGAAACAGAAGCAATTGCAGCAGTTTGCTTAGTAAATAAGTTTGTCTTAGCAGTTTGTCTCTGAAGTAAGAACGAGACCACTCCTGGCTCATTCACCTAATTTGATGTGCATCAGAACATTTCTGTCACACTGATCACAACACACAGTGTGAAATACATGCTGGCTTCACACTAGCTGCAGAAGGGACAAAGCCTGTGGTTGCAGCATTACCCAGCAACACTTCAGAAAACTAGACCCAGCACTGGGAGTTTTCACTGCATCACATCTTTGCAGTGTGGGGGATTTTTGAACCAATATGCATTGAACCAGCACTGCAGATGGCTCCTGCTGGACCATGGGCTGATGTATCAGTAAAATTCATCTCATGTGAAAAAGAGATGTAGCTGTAGCAAATACATATATGCATATATAATACAGATATATATATAAAATACAGATGCAAAGTAAGAGAGGAGAAGAGAGGAGGTTAATGAGTTAAGAATTTTAAAATTAGACAAGTTATGATTCACTTAAAGTTGGTCTCAGTAAAGTGGCCAGCCCAATTAAAATATCATCAATAATCCATTAGATGACTGGCAATAGTTTATGTGCAGCAACGATTTGTTAAAATAGCTCCATGTATTTCATAGCAATGGAATTTACAATTTTGTTCAGATGGGAAAATAAACAAACAACCTTTTAGTTTTGAAGAAGAACTTAAAAATATATGGTGTAATCCATTGCAATGTCACATGCGTGACTCCAATGAGAATCTGAAACAATGCCTCTAACTTGTGTGAATTGATCCAATTTATCTTAATCCTGTTCCCTGAGGCTCAGGGCCCCTGTGCTCAGCAAAGCAATGGCTACATAATTTGGCATTTCATCAGGGTGCCACCAAATTCAGCATTCCCTCGTGGAATTCCCTATTTTGCTGCAGGCAGTTGCTCAACCTTTTGTTTTCTGTCTCTGACTTGCCTCTTACCTCCTCTCCTTTCCCCATGGGGAGGAGGTAATTGGATTCCAAGGCGTGCTCCCTCTACTCCTCCATGGAGTCAGGCAGCAGGGGGTTGGAAAGCGACCGAGTGCAGCCTGTGGCCAGGAGCAGAGTAAAGCATATTGGATCACATGCTGGGCCTCAAAAGGAGCACGGCAGCTACGGGACCTGGGCAAGGGCTCCTGAAACTGGCTGCAAGAGCCCTGCCTCCCTGGCAGTCAGGAGAAAAGAGGTTTAATATATATTTCCAAAACAACACTATGGGAGCCAAGACCTTGGGTATAGGCTGGGTCCCTTTGAAAGGATGAGAGATAAAATCCCAGCCTTAGGAGTTATGGGAGCAGAAATTGCAAAAAATCAAGTTTTGCCAAGTCCTGGTCATCTTCCCACTTTGTTCAAATCTTGACAAAAAATATTATATCTTAGGGCAATTACATATAGTTTATTTCATTTTAAAAATATCTACATAAATGCCTGTGTATGGAAACCTGTTAATTGTCTCAGTACTCTCACATTCGTGGAACTAAGTGATATTTTGGCTTGTGTCACAAAATCTAAAGGGGTGCTTGGTGATGCACAGCCTTTCTGCTTGACCCCCCTTCCTACCCTTCCAAAGTTTTCACTCTTTCCTCTGACAGACCCACACTTTCCCATCCTCCATCAGAGCAATTACACAAATGGGCCACAGCAACTGTTTTCCCCCAAACCCAGCACCTTCGTCCTTCCCCACTCCAGCAGGCTGGACCTCCCACAAGGACTGTCAGTCCCCTGCTTGGAAGATGAGAGATGTTGCCTTAGTGCTGCTTTCTCTCGTGCTGAATGAGGGTCAAATGTGCCCACACCTTTCCCTCAGCCCTGGTTCCCTCCCAGTGTTTGTGAGGCGCTGCCTCCTGTCACACAGGGATCATGAGGAGGCCTGGAGGACACCACTTGCGTTTCCTCAGCTCCAGGTCTGGGACCCTGTAGCCCATCTGTGCTTAAGTGATGCTGTGTCTTGGCTCTAACATGCATTTTCAGCCATGACTGTGCCATTCCTCCTACACTCATAATGCTACCTTTCATTTTTTTTTAATATTAGGGAACAATATTGCCTTGGAACTCCTGAAAAAGTGAACACATTTTAAACTATTTAATTGAAATAAATATTAGCAAGCTTTTTGAGGACGAAGCACTGGGAAAAATAGTATTTTGGGTTCATGAAAAATGTCTAGAGAATGGTAAAATAGAATTTCAGCCCATTTTGCAAAGGGAAAGTTTTTCTTGTGGAATTCTTGCAATGAAGAAGTTTTGAGAAAAAAATTTATTGACTACAATATTGTCCTATCTCTGTAAAGCACCATGCTATGAGTATGCCCTTTGTCTCCATAACTGCACATATCTATTAGGAAAAAGAGAAAGTAGTTCTTGCACCATGATCACTGTCACCTTCTCATCTCACTATGACATAATGAAATTGGAATTGGAGGGATAGGACAGGATCCTGGCGGTCATGCCTCTCTGGCAGCCTCCAGCTCAGAATAATAGCCAAAGGTGTTTTCAACAGTACAAGCTCTACCTTTAGATTTATCAACCTTCAGGAGTTTGAAATCAGCTTTTAACACACAGGCTTCAATATAGAGCAGTGGGGCTGAAAAAAAATATGTTGTTTTTTCTTTACAGGAAACAACAATTGCCAGGATGTCATATCTGTGCTGGGTGGTGGAGAGAGGCTGCACAGGGGCTGTGAGGTGCATGTGGAGGCCTCCTTCTATTTGACAGTACAACTCCAGACATCTCTGTTGCCCTTGGCTGTGTCACTGTGAAGCCTAACTCGACCTTGGAAGTCTCTTGTTTTTCTCTAGTAGTACAAAAGTATAAACACATCAGACTTTGTTTTGTCTGCCATTTAAGCTTACCACTAGTGTTGTTCATCCAGGCATTCTTGGTTTGTGATTATATCTTCATGTGGAATAGCAGCAGAAGGAAAACAAAGCTCTCTCTGGTTTTTGTTTTATGCACTTGTGTGTGTGTATCTGCACATATGAGTGGCTCACAAGACACTGCGCCTGGATCCTGCTAGGATGTAGGAGCAAACACTGCACCAAAATAGCAGGGAAGAGGACTCACAGGGAATGCAGTGGTGCATTGTGTTAGAGACCCACGGTTTCAAGTAGCTTGAACTAGGCTGCATATCAAAGCATAGCTGCAACATGTTGCACTAAGAATCTTTAGGTAAGAAATTCCATTTTGTGGCCAAATGTGACAATAAACTGCAAAGACATTTTGTATGAATTACCTAAGGTAATTCATCCCCTACTCTTACTTTGTTAAAACATTGGTGTGATGTTAACAAGTGATGAATTTTACAGATAAAGGATATGCATGTAATTAACAGAGATTGCCCTGTCTTAATCCTTATACAGAATATCTTGTTTCAGGTTGTTTTACTTGTGAGATCTGGGTCCTGTAAGTAGTTGTGCACATGCTCACCTTCATTTCTGCCAGGTCTCATGAACTTAACTGCTTAAGTTAAATGTGCATGTAGAATTTGATCAGTGCTCTAAAAATCTTGAAGTTTAGTAAACAAATCCAAATATAGAAAGATTAAGATTTATTCTGACAAATAGTACATAAATTTTGCTGGACTACATTTACAGAAGGAATTTTGTTTAAGAGCCTTCAACAAAATTTAGTAAATGTCTTTAAAGTCCGGTGTATTTTTAAACAATGCAAATGTCATTCTTCTGGGGGAGGGGGAAGGGAAATGATGTGAAGACCCTTAGTTTCTAGGATGTCATGCTGATTGTTTTTCACAATATTGCCAAAAGGTTCTAATAGCCTCTTTTTCATTAGTGTTTCTTTGTTCACTTCTAAATCTATATAAAATGAACACATACTTGATATGGGATCCATTTTCTATAAATTATCATAACTAAGTTTGGTTCCTCTCTGTACCTTTTTCCAAAGTTTGTTAGAGGTTTAAGGCTGAGAAATGTACGCAACAAACTTAAAAGTAGAGAATTAAACTGAACTTTGAAATGTCAATATGAGAAAACAGATATCGATATGATTTTTACTCTAAATGTGTAATTATGCATCATTTATTAAAACACAATCCTTAGCCCAACATTAAAAAAAATCAAAAGTTGGACTTTATGAAGCTTTCGCTAGTTTAAATTTCTCAAATAACTTCAAAAAATTTTAAAGATTGTTTAAATGAGATGTTATACTGCTGGTAGTCCCATGCAGCTGAAACAGAAAAAAATGAGAAAATAACAGCTGCTCATTTAAAAAAATAAAGTGTCTGCAGATTTCCCTATTAAAAAACAGTAGTAAATAAATATGATACAGAGTTTAGTGACGCTTTCCCTTTAGTGATCCATTATTCAGTTTATGTCCCATCTTCCTGTGAAAGGCATAGAAATTTAGATGGATGAAAAAAACCCCACTGAAATGGCTGCTATTCCTCCACCTTGTTATAAGTGTATGTGTAAAATCACATTTTCCTCCTATAAAGGCCCACTTAGGTCTGAGGAAAAATACTGTAAAAAAACTGCACAGAACAGACCTATTTCCCTCCCACTGCCAGCTGAACAGGTCTATGTAATTGCTGAAGGCACAGTCATCTCCTATTAACTGTTTTTTAGGTTCCAGTTGAAAAACAGTAGTGGTGCTGATGTTTAATATGGAGTACTTTTTCCTTACTTAGAAGGTGGTGTGACACAATCCACAGTTTTAAGACTAAACTGTGATTATTTCTGTTGTTTGAAAAGGAAAAAAATAGAATTTTATGACAGATACATCCTGTGTCAAATTGACTCAGTGCATCTATTTCAGACAATTGTCTATCAAAGGGCAGAAGCTAATTTGTGTGGGAACAAAGCACTCCTAAATATTTGGATGCCTAAAAAATTAACATGTTAGCTTTCAGTTCACACAGTGCCAGAGTTTTGCCTGTGTTGCAGATTGCATCCTTGAACAGCAATGTCAGCTTTGTGCTATACCACTATTATAGCACCAAATGAAGTTTTAGTAACAAATAGGGACAAATTCAGATTTATAGCATGAGAATCAGTTTGGGACATGAAGCAAATTTTACCAACTATCAGAGGCTCCTTTTAAAATTTTGTTACTGTTTCTAGGTTGCTGTAAATGGTATGACATGGGTGAAAGACATAGAAGAACTTGACTTGAAATTCAGGGATTAAAAAAAGAATCAAATATCTTTTGCAAGACAGTCGCCATCTGATTTCACCACAGATGGAGAAAAAAAAAGCCCTTACGTTTTAGTCTCCCATGCCCTCCTTTATATACTACAAGAGAAAATGTATCATGTTCACTGAGTGGGAGATATATTACATTTTTAAAGAGTACTTAAGGGTTTTCTGCTCTGCAGTGAAAGAATGTAACACATAAATTATTAACTCTGCAGTGATAATGTGCAAACAGAAATAATAATTCAGAAAAAAAATCAATGCAAGCATCCCACAGAGAGTGAGGTGATATTAAATGACAATATTAGCTACAGATGTTTTCATTTGAGTATAAACACATCTTGGTTTGATGGTAGCTCTAGGAAGGAGCTGGAAGAGAGTAGTAAGCAATACTTTCTCCTCCTCACTTTTGGTGTTTAACAAGCACCCTAACTACGATGGGTTTCGTTGGATGAAGCTACTAATTATTTTGTAGTCAGAAAGTGCTCTATAAAAGGCATAAGAGAGTAATTCAATGCAGTTTCCTTTTATCTGCCTTGCCAATTGATGTCTATACAGAGCAAGCAGGGCTCCCCAAACACATCAGTCTGTTTCAGATACACAAGATTAAGTAGCAAGTGACATTCAAGAGCAATCGGCCCACCCAGGAGGAGTGAAACCAGCGGAAAAGCTGTCAGATTCCGCCTTTTCTCCATTAATCTTGAAGCTTTTCAATGCTGCCAGGTCGCATCTCCATCAAACAAGCTGAGAAGAGTGTCGGGCTATTTTCTTTAGTCTCACCCTCCCCTTCCCATCACCCCATTAACCCCTGCCATGCCAGGTTCTTCTGGTTTGGGAGCAGCTCTTATGTTAACACCAGTAGGTGGGGTAGCACAAAGGGCTGGATGGAGCCCAGTGTGGACCTATTTTAGGTGCAGGCCAACATTTAGGTGGTTGGGAAAGAATGTGACAGGGGTTTCTTCCATGATGGAACTGTTCAGAGTGCTTATGCAAGAAGGTAGGAAGTAGCAGGTGTGTTTGTCTTCTGTAGCCAGACCATATAATGAAGTACTGTCTTCCAGGTTGGTCTGGTTTGGAATAAACTGTATTTTCCTTAGTGTAGATTAGAAGTGTAGATTAGATGTGTATATTCATGCTTTCCTTCATTTGCAGGTGATTTTTTTGCCAATTTTGAGTTGGCTGCCTTATGCAAGATCCAAGAGTTGACCACGGCATAGATATGAACCTCATTCTTTCCTGGGTAGTTCCTATAGTGTATGGGACACACTATGTGGCTGTCATGGAGGAGGCATTCAGGCTGGCGGCAACCTTCAGAAGTTGAATCATAGAAGCAGAGGGTGGCTGAGTGGCCGGAAAGTGGCACAGATTGTGAAGTGTTCATGTCAGGAATAAGTGATAATGTATGTTGGAACTGGAGCCAAGTGACTGTGTTCCTCTGATACAAGGGGATGGGCCTGGCTGGAAGGAAATAGGCCTCTTTACTTGAGTTCGTAGGGAATTGCATCCTGAGAATCATACTGGGGAAGGTGTGGTTTTCAGAGGGAGGTAATTATTTTGAAGGCAAAATCCAGATCTGAGAAATTAAATCTGTGAGTATAAAGAATAGATGAAGCATGTAAAGGCAACAGAGCATCTCAACTGTCTCTGACAGCAAATGTCTTGGGAAAATTATATGAAACATATAGGCATCATATAGTGATGATGATAGTGTTCCTTTGATAGTCTTTTAGTTTGCAGTAACTTGTAGATAAGGATTTTCCCTCTATTGAGGTGGCATCTCCCTCCCATCACGTCTCTCTTTGTGCTATAATAATCTAATTGTAGTGTTTATTTTTCTATGTTCTATAAATCTCTTATGTTCCTTTTCTACAAGTGATATTTGATTATCTGACAATCAGAGACATAGGGACAGTGGATTTGTTTCTACCATAAATCAGAGAGTGAGAATCATGAAAGACATGTGTCCCTACCCAAATCACACACCACTATCCCCTTTCTCACTTTCAAGCAGAATCGAAGCCAAGCAGAAATGGTCAGGAAGGAGCTGCAAAGTAAAATGATTTCAAGTCTTAAACATGTGAGGGGACTGTTCTGTCCCCGGGAGGAAGGAGTACCAGGAGGATGTGGTGATGGTCAGTCTGCAGGGAATGTTTACTTGTATCCTAACCTGATCTACCAGATCTCACCTTGAATGTTAGAAAGGGGGACGTACTTCCTCTAAGCTATCCACGCCCAAACACCATTTGTAATACTCTCTCTGTGCTGTTACAGCAAAAATAAGTGATATGATTTAGTCTGTAGGGTTTTTCTTTTAAAGGAATTTAAGAGGATTTTTTTACTAATGTAATCTAGGTTACTCCTTGTTTCTCCCTACTAGCTACTGTTAAACTTGAGGTATTTTACTTAAACATGGAGAAACTACATTAGAAAATATAACTGCTTTTCAGTTGCTTCTGTAAGTGTACTGCTAGTTTCTATATGTTTAGGTTCTTAAGTTACGTTTGCAGATAATAGGCCTTCATAATTTTTTATAGAATTCTGCCTTTAGCTAGCTGTGTTCATTCTCCAACTGCTCTCTGCAAGTCTCCTGTCTGAGTAGGCCAATTGTTTCAATTGATCATTCTTCATATAAGGCACAACTCATGGCAGCCTTTGTAAACAGAATTCTGTATTAAGGCAGTGCAATCTGCAGCAAAGGGGGTATTAACACATTTAATGGTTATGACAGAAGAATCAGGTTCCTGGAAAAGTGGTGTGTCATTCTCAAACATACATGCAGAAGGACAAATAGTGTGTGTGATATAAAGAATAGTGTGAGGGGGAAACAGCCAAAGGTGAAAACAGGCTGAAAATGGTACTTGGAAAGTAACAGCTGTATGGCAGAGGCATAGAGGGAGAAACACCTCCTCTATGACTTTGTTCAGACTACTGGCAAGTAAACGTTCATATGTGCAAAAATAATGCATTTTAAGTAAAGAAAATTTTGTATGTCAGAAGAGATAAAGACTTTAATACTTAATCTAGTTTTAATCTCAGAATGACTGGTTTGGACTGGCTAGCATGCTGTGCATTGTGACCCACTGCAATGTCATGTCATGCTGTTAGCAGGTGTGATTACACAGGCCTTTATGAACAATCACCACATTAAAGGTGAGTCATTTCCCCTCTGCCATTGCACTGAACATACAAGCAGAAACATATGGACGTGCTGAGATAGTCACTAAGGTACTTAGTGTTTACTATTCTTTGGTTTGTACTCAGCAGACAGAGCAGGAAAAAAATAATGACATTACAGTGCTGGTGTAAGAACTGAATAGACCACTTAAATAAGACACTCCCAATGCTCACGACTCACCCACGCACCTGGCATTCACCAAGCCCACACAGCCAGTATGTCCCACTCCTAATTTTACACAATGGCTAGACATGAAGTTTTTCCATTATGTTCATCTATAATTCAATGACATTTATCTTTACTAACAACTACAGTAGCTGTCTGTTCTCCACAATGGATTACTGCCAATATACAGAAATGAATGACCTTAAAATGTCTCCCCTAAATATCTCTCTAGTTTCTTTTCCTATGCACACCCTTCACCATACTCCCCACCCTTCAAACTGCCTCCCCATCCCAGACTGAAAAATAAACTGTTATCAGTTGCCTCACTGTAAAACAAGATTTCTCTCCTACCTTTCTTTTTCTCTTCATTTTCTACCTTTATCACCCATGTCCTTTTCCTTTTCTTTTTTCCTGCCTGTTGCTCTACTTTTTTTGTTTGTTTTCCTGTCTGGTTTGTGTTCCCAGTTAAGGATAACTGATCTGTTTATAGCCATTATGGCATCTATACTCACATTATGTCACACCTTTCCATAGCTGTAACTAGTTCAGTACTGCTAATTGCTCCGGTCTTCTCTCATCTACATTTCCATTCAAACCTTTCATCATCTACCAAGGGGCTTAAGCACCAGTGCCTTTCCTTTCAGTTATTTGAGTTGTATTTCTTCACAGCTTAATCTTTTTTTATAGGCATAAGTCAAACATGAAGTTTGGAACATGTTGTTTGTGCCTGCTAGACTGTGCTAATTAAGGTCACAAGAACTTCCTGCTGCGCAGCCTTAAGTGGTACTTCTGTGAAATCCTATGGGATCACAGTATATAACTAATTTTGGAACCAATATTCTTTCTAAATTTCCATGCAAATTCCTGCCTAAATAAAAAGGTGGGGACCCCCCCCCCCAACATCATCTTCACATAGTGGTGATGTGTCCAACTATTAACCCAGCACTGCCAAGTCTACCACCAAACCATGTTCCCAAGTGCTACATCTACATGCCTTTTAAGTATCTCCAGGTAGGATAACTCCACCACTTCCCTAAGCAACTTGGTCCCAATGCTTGAAAATTCTCTCAATGAAGAAATTTTTCCTAAATTTCCATTTAAAACTCCCCTGGCACAGCTTGAGATAATTTCCTCTCATCCTATCACCTATTACTTTTGAGAGGGGGCTGACCCTCACCTGGCCCCACTCTCCTTCCAGGCAGATGTAGAGAGTGATAATGTCACCCTGAGCCTCCTTTTCTGCAGGATAAACACCCCCAGCTCCCTCAGCTNCTCTTCTGGTCCGCCTGCGCACACCCTGGCTCATGTTCAGCTGCTGTCACCAGCATCCCAGGGTCCTTTTTCACTGGGCAATTTTCCAGCCACTCTTCCCCCCATCAGTAGTCTTCTGGAGTTGTTATGACCATTGTGATCCATTTCTACCAGTTTATCCTTCCTGGATCTGTATTGCATTAATAAAAACCAACTAGAAATTCCAAAGGTTGAGAAAAAAAGTTAATTACATTCCTGCCACTCTCTTTCTTTCTTCAATTCCTTTTAATATTTCTACATATGCAGAGTTCAGACACATGTGTCTTAAAAAAAAAAAATAAATTATTTAATATAAAGCTGCAATCTGTGACTAAAAAGATCTTGCTTTAACCAAAATGGTCTGTTGAAACCTGCACTATTTTTCAAGAAGCACAAAAATAGCTAGTAAAGAACTAAATTACTAGTTTATTCTCAGTCTTCTTCTAGTGTTTCTTAAAAAAATTCCAATTATCATCCTTCAGTAGATCAAGAGATTCAGAAATGTGTTTTCCTGATCAAGTGAAGTTATTAAAACAATTTCCAGTAAACATTCCTTGGAACAGACCAACTCAGAGACGAGTAAGTGAAAATGATGGTAAGTTTAACATCTAATCTAGGTATTTATTAAATTCAACAATGTTTTCCATGTCAGTATCAAAAAAAACATAAGTAAACTTTTGGCAGAAGATAATATTTAGAAATACTGCAAGACTGTTAATACTCATTTCTATTGGGGATTATCATGTTCTAGCAATGATTCTTAGGGCAATATGTTCCAGTAACATTTCATTCTTTGTTGAAAAGCTCAAAGAAAGTTTGATCCCTGATATTCATATACACACAGTATAAAGAAAGGGAAACTGAATTTTCCTTACAACCTCAGAGTCCAACAGAAAAATGAAATGTCACGAGTCTGCCAATGAAAAGAATAAAATTATTCATGTGCTGTCTGAAAGGCTTGCTTGTAATACTTGAAGGTTGAAAAATATTAGGATACCTATGTTGCATGAGGTTACATAATGAGTAACTGATCTAGATGAGCTCTTACCTCTGCTTGGGTATAAAAGAATTTTGGGAAAGTGAGTATAATTTTGCTGGAAAAATCTAGATCGACTTACAAACAGATTTAGCATTTTGAAGTTTAGTATTAGACCATTTTGATCTGCTGTGAAGCATTTTGGGGTGTGTGGAATAGAGTGAGGTGGTTTATTTTATCTTTATGAACCTTATGGACTTCCTGTGATTCACAGAGATGTATATAGTCAAGTAAGACTGTTGTTTCAAAGCCAGCAAGACAAGCACCCAAAAGAGGCAAGAAGGCATTACACAGAGTATCTAATGGAGTTCAAAACTTCTGCAATCGTATACTCAGCTGGACTTTAACATCCTTTTACTATCAGATTTTAAAAAATATTTGTGATTTTTCATAAACTGTTTTATTTTATGGGGTCATTGGAATTAGCTCCAATCTAATTTTGCTGGTAATACTTTTTATTTATTTATTTATTTTGTAAATTCTATTTTAGAGGTCTAAAATAGTCTTTCTTAGCCAATATAGGAAAAGTTACATTTTCTGTTATTCCATTGCAATGGTGATACAAACAGCAGCTGTGGACCACAGAATGCACAAAATCCAGCAGAGTCTGGCAGCTGTCTAACACTGAGAGTCAAAACTGAAGTCTGGACTTGAAAATGGATGTATTTGTACAGGTATCCTTGACCACTTCATTTTTTGTTTACATTTCTAACCCTTCCTCTCCTCACAGTTCTAGAAGAGAAGTTGTGCAAAGTAATAAAAGAAAGACAACTCAGAGCTACAACCACTGGGCTTACAGAGCAACCGCTGTATATTGCATTACAGGAGCCAGGAGCTACAACAAAACTTCAATTTTCACGTTGGACGTATTTTCTAATAGAAGAGTACATTGATATTATTCTCTTGGTAAAGTGGAATTCTCTGTGTCTCTGTAGTGGAGACATGTGATGTGTTCAAGAATCCACACAGGATTCATATTCTAAACACAAGTTTCAATTACTGACTTATTTAGAAATCACAACTTATCTGCAGTACAGCAGTAACATAGTACTATAGTATAGCAGCTAAAATGATAGACCCAAATTATATGTCACCTTTTTTCAGAGTATGTCAAAGAAATATGCCTCTCCATGCCCAACAGTATTTTATTTTGTGAGCATTGTACACGTTCCTACTGAGTAATCATGCCTGCTTTAATTGTTACTCACATATTGCCAGTCCAAAGACTAAAAGCATTTGTTGAGACTTCTTTAGCAACACTTTATTTCTAAGGCAGTGGATTTTAATACCAGAAACCATGACAAGCTCTTCTTTGTAATGGTGCTGTACAGTGGCAGGGCATTCAACAGGAAATTTTGTAGTAGACTTGTAACTGTAACTATGTCAGGCAATGGAGGCTTTAAAAAAAAGTATTGAGCAAAACGAGAAGAGAATGCACTATTCATTATACAGATAATATTATCAGGATGAGGATAATTTGTTTTTATACACTGGAACGTAGAAAATACCCATTACCTTGTGACTCTCTAATGTGAAATGCACATTGCTTAATGCTCCTCTCTGCAAGCTCTGGGACAGTCACTGAAATCCCCAGAGATGGCTATTGCACAGGTAGATGAATAAAGAGCAACTGGCTGAAACATTTATGCTTTAAAAGACTCCAAGTCTACAGAAACGTGTTACATGTTGCCTCAGTTCTTGCAGACCTCTGCCAGGTTACAGCCTCCATTTGAGGCACAACGACAAAGACTGAGCAAGGTCTATATAGCTCTGGTGGGAACAGCCTCTTGGTAAGAGACACCCTATGTTCTGAGTTTGCTCAGCCTACAGGAATTTTGCTCAGCCTGTACCTATTGATGAATTATCCCTTTTATGAGAATGATCTTTGGCATGGACCTTTTCTTAATCTTGTGCACCTGACAGGTATTTTACAACAATAATGCTGACTGGCATGTACATTCTTTCAAGTTAAGAATTAAATACATTTAGACTGATCCTTGCCTGGTTAATTTAAGTCACTTTATCTTGCCATAAGCTTCTGCCATGCCTCATGATAAAGGCATCAGATACACCCAACAACAAAAAACACTGGGTGGAAATGAACACAAGTGACAAGCAGCGCTCAGCTGAGTTAACACTGCTTTTTTAATTAACTGGTTTACCATGCTGGATTGAAAGGATGGGTCTTGCTCCCTGCCATGGAGAAGGCACTCACAGGGCCTGTTTTTCACTACAGCGTTGTTCTATCTTCTTCTGTTATGGGGCTTGCTAAGAAGTTATCATGGCCAATAGTACCAACAACTCAGTTTTCATCACATATGAAATGCATAAAGAAAAGAATGCTTGCTGATGTTTTGAAAGGCAGGGCTGTCTTGATGGCTTAGGCCAGATGCTTTCTTGGCAGATTGTGTAAGGGCAAGATGAATACACTTTCTCCTTCTAGTCTACCAGCTCTGAATGCACTTTAAGATCCATGTTCAAAAGCACTGCAGCAACTTCATCATCCACCAGCAGAACAGCCAGTCACAGCCTCTTTTGGGGATTTCATCTGCACAGCTTTGTCTCACTTCTGTAATCCTTCAGCTTGCCCTTAATTACAATGGGGACTTTGGCAGAGCTAACTAATTGGTTAGCTAACACACTGCATTTTATTCTTATCTTTTTATTTCCATTGTTTGTATGCTGCTATTTCATGTGATAGTCAAGGGTTGTTATTTCTGAGAACTCAGATAATTAATCTCCCTCCAACAGCTCTTCCTGTGCAAGGAGCAATAGTTTCCTCTTCACTGAAACACTCTAACCCAGCAAAAAATAGCAAAAAAAAAATTTTTTTGTGGCAAAAAATAGCCCCTGCATTTCACTTAAAAGATAAATAATTTTTCTGTCCATTCCTACTTCATCATGCATTTCTTTCTCATTGTCTTCCAAAGTGGCCAGTGTCAGTGCCATGAAACTTTGAAATATGCAGGTTTAATACCTTACATCTGTGATAAGCAACCATTTGGTTTCTTGATGCAATTTTGAAAACATGGACACACAAAACAAAAGTGTTGCAAATGCCATCTGACTGATAGGTAGTTTCCAAACCCACTTCAATGCCAGAACAGAATGGAATGTCTTGTGGACATAGCCACGTCTCAGCAATTTATAGAATTGTTTAGGTTGGAAAAGACTTTCAAGATTTTCGAGTCTAATAATTCACCCATGTTCCTCTTCCTTTCCCTTATCCAAACTAGAATATATACCTATGTGTATCTCACCTGGCATCTCCTTCTGTAAAAAAGCTACCTTGAGAAATTATATGGCAGCGCATTTAAAGTTTCTAGAAACAGTAAAGTAAAACAGCTGTCTAATTAAAATAGCTATGTGCTACATAGTAACCTGTTCAGTATAATATTGTTGAGTTTTTGAAAACTAACAAGTTCAAAGAATAAATTTTGTCACAGAACTTTAGAAATTCAAGTTAAAGCTCATGCACTGTTTGGCAGTCTGACAAAAACTGAACTTTGCTTGGATTTTGATGAAAATTTGATGAAAATTTACTTTGCTTACATACTTGGCTTCTTTAAGAAGAAAGTGTTGTTGCTACTGTTGTGGAGGAAGGAAAAGATTTTATCCATTGGAAACAGCCAGCTTAATGTTTTAACTGAGTTATTAAAATTAATTTCATTGAAACCTACATATTTAGTTATGGTGGTGCTCTTAGCTCTAAGGTTAAGTCGCAGTTAAGTGATTAAGGAAGTATGCTTTCAAGTAAAGTTTACACTTTTTATAATGAACAGTTCTTTCTTCAGCCCTTAAGTAAGGACCACAACAGTAAAGCTATCAAAGGAATATCTTAACACTTTGCCTTTCCTAAACAATTTGGGCTTAGCAAATCAGCATTTGTTTCAACAGTTGCATTCCTGATACACATTGACCACTGTCACATTGCAGTTTGCAGTCTTGATGAATAACTTCCCTTTCTCCTTCATCTATCTTATTTGTGACTACACACAAATAATCATCAGATCGGCAAACTGTGTTGCAAATGGAAGGAAAATACTAGTAGACCAATCACCACCACTGGCACTGTCGTTCCAGTAAGAAAACAACTCCCATTTGTTATTTATTGACTATATTCAGTTGACTCTCTACTTGTTGTTTTGAAGTTTGTATGACTAAGTTTGTAGAGAGAGGTGATAACATTTTCAGGCAAATTGATGACAGAATTTTATTGGAAAAAATACCAACTCAATAAAATAATTGAAAATGGAGATCTACCCTCAGTACTTTCAGTGCTCTAAATGGCTATCTGTTTTAAGATTTATTTATGTAGCCTAGGTCTCTGAACATGTCCCACACATCGAAATAGAATTGCTAAATGAAAAGTATTTCAGTGACATCAGAAGGCAGTTAAAAAGTACTCAATCAATTCCATGTTTGATTGCAACTTGTTAATGAGTTACAGATTACTTCCTTGGAAACAACAATAAAAATCAGAGCAGCAGTTTATTTTTCCCAGTTTTTAGCTGAAAATTTTCAGTGTCTTCATTTGATAGATTGATCAGACTGGTACTCTGGACTCCCCTTCAGAATCTGATTTGCAAGTCACGGCCAATTTTATGACATTTTCTACTTCTGAGAAAATTCTTAGGCTGTGATCTTTCATACTTAATCAAATGCTGGTTAGGGTTAACTGCATTTTGTGGCAGAAACACATTTCATCAGCTCAATGACAACAACCAATTACAATTCCCATTCTGAGTAATGTTTTGGCTTTGCACTGGGCATGATTAATGGATAAAAGAAATTAAAGTAATGGCTACCAAAATAATTTGGCAAATGACAAGCCATTGGCCTGAGAAGAGATTAAAGAAAGAGTTTGATGTGCTTAGTTTGTAATCAAAGCCTAGAAAAGAATCTGATTAGGTATTTTAATTCAGAAAGCCCTTACCAGAGAGGGAATATTGGTTAAAGCACATAAGTGGAAAGGTGTATGAACAGGTTATAAATAAAAAATAGTCTGGAAATAAGAATAGAGTTTTGAAGATAAGCCATTCTGAAGTATTATTTGAAATAATGTCCACGAGGAATAAAATGTTTCATGCTAGCAACTCACAGGCGTAAGTAGGACTTGATGACAGGATAGAAGTGATCCTGTTGTTCAAAGTTAAAACTTGTGATTTGTATCTTTGGGTGCTTAACTTCTTCTATCTGTAACAGAGCCCTGAAAGGAGACTGCATTTCCATACATCTTTTTGCACCATGTTTTAAATACTTTAATGCTGCCAGCTGTTTACCTGCAGGGGCCAGATTTACATTTGCCTTCAGTGTATAATTTGGCTTTTGGGGAATGAAGGTAGACAGGGTTACTTTCTTTTGAAGTATTAGAAAATGGTCAAAGAAAGTGATGGGATATTGGGGCAGAATTTACTAGAATTTTCATGATATTGGAAAAAACACCCTTGCCTGCTTCTGTTCAAAGAGGTCCAAAGAGGACCTTGATTGTCATATATTTAGTCAAAGAGGTGTCTGTCCGGTTTTAATAATGGAGTTAACAGTCTTGTCTGTTTTCTGCCTTTATACATGGGTTAGGCAGTGCTTACTTTCTAGGATCCACTAGGCAGTTTCTCTTCAAAAATGTCCTATTGCTAAGGCCATGGTTGGGACACTGGTGACATGTTTAATTGTTCCAATTTTACTCTCACATATTATCCTCCATGGTGGTTGGTGTGGTTTTTTATTTGGTTTATTTTTTTTCCCTTTATACTGAATCTGCATTTACAGGTATTTTTGTAGATAACAGAATATATATCCATGGTTGGCTGTGATTGATTCCCAGTCCCTCAAGACCCGTGATACTTATTATTTAAGTACACCGAAGAGTTGTTGAACCTCTGAGACTGTGATCAGCTGGAAAATGTTTGATGCCCTAAGGAACATTAAGCATAGTGAATTGCTCCGTATGTCCTTTGCTGAACATTCTGAGAATGTGGAGTTTGCAGAGGAGATATGTTTTGGGTTTTTGTAATGCAGGCACTCCTAATTCTCCTGTACTACAATCTCCTAAACTATTTCCCCAGCTCATCAGCTAGAAGAGTAAGTTCTAGCTTCTGGGGATGCAGGTTTGTAATAATCACTTCATCTAGGTTTCCATTCTAACTCCAGCACGTAGGCATGTTGGCAATCCATCCAGATTTGGTCTTTGGAGAATGATTCTGAATTATTCTGATGTGAGGTCAGAGTTCCAGCCTTCTATGCCAGATGGCATAAAAAACATCTCAGCAACCTACTTATCACTGGTATTTTTTTGGTACCATTCTAAAAGCAATGTAAGAGATTGGACAAGGTGCAGAAGGGACCCTGCTCAGCTTTCTAAGATGTCATTCATCACCTCCTATCCTCCACCTTGACACTTGGAGAGTATAGGCAACTTCTTTTATTATTTCCAGATGTATAAAGTCAACCTTTAATTCTACAATTAGATTTATGATGAGCGAGACATTTTTTGGAGGAAGAACAGTCACTTCTAGTAACCCAGCTCATTCTATATGTTCATCAGCACCTTGATGATGCTGCCACACAGAGCAACGGGAAACCCTATTTTCACTTGAACATAAGAAATTCCAGAGCTAAAAATGCTTTGCAATATATTATGAATTTTCTGACTTTAAAACATACTGACTAACCAGAACAGTTATTCAAGAAAGGATCAGTCTTGGAAAACCACGCTAAACCACCCTGCTGGAGCTAATATGATGTCCATTCACTGAGCAGAATTGTGAGTATCCCAGAAAGGAAGAATAATTTATGTATCCTTAGTTATTATTAAAGGAGTAGCATCTACTTGGAATTACAGCTCAGCTGTGGATAAAATGGAATGGGATGTAGAGAGAATACCAAGAGCTGGCTAACAGTATGCAGACATCAAACCAGTTGGGACACCCTTAGGGAAATATTTGAACATAAGCTTATTTGATTAAACAGCATTTCAATCTTTAGCTGGATGGTAAACATCACTTCCTATCACTGCATTAGCATCTGCAAGGTACCAACAGTGAAGTACATAAACACTCACTCAAGGGAGACTCCATTGTTGCTCCCCTGATATCACTGTTTTATAACACCAATTTGTGCAGTGACTCTTCACCTGTTGCACACATGCCATAAATGCAGTGAGAATACTTCATCCTGAGTTGTTAGATGGTCTTCAACACAGTCCCAGATATCTCCTTCATTTATAAATCTGTTAAAAGCTTTGAAATAGCTGAGTACTCCCTACATGTATACAATCCAATGAGCAGTTAATTTGGGGAAATTGAAATGAGAGAGAAAAGCGATAATATATTTTACTTCTGGACATAACTTCATTGGCAGGAGGTAATTACTTAGTGTCTGAAGATTAAAGTAGCGCTTTATCAAAATAATCATACAACCCAGACTTGTCCCGCAGGGAGCAGCGTTTCATGAATACATAAACAGGTGGCATAGTGCATACTCCAAAGATGGGAATATTTCCAAAAGAAGTTGCAGAAGCTTTTATGAAGTAAATCTTTATCTGACTGGGGAGAAGGTTCTCATTTAGCTATCTGTTAACATAGAGTACTTGAGTTAGCAATCCATATGGGTTCATTTTGGGAGAAAATCTGCAGTACTGCTTGCAAAATGGTTTGTTCTTTCTCTCTTTTAACAAAGCCAGTCACCTCAATCAAGGTTAGGAATGTTTTAGTAAGATCCAAGTAAAGTGTTCTAACCTTAGAATGGTTTGGGTTGGAAGAGACTTTAAAGATCATCTAGCTCCAACCCTGCCAGTACACCTTTCATTAGACCAAGTTACTTGAAGTCCCATCCAGTCTGCTATTTAACACCTCCAGGAACGGGGAATCCACAGCCTCTCTGGGCAACCCTCACAGTAAAGAATTTCTTCCTAATGTNGAAAGCTACAACTACTTACAAGGAGAAATTTTGCTTTGGAATTAAGGTAAGGTGGACTTCTATTGGCTTTCAAGAAGCAGAATCAAAATGCTCATAAAGAATCCTATATTCACACAAAGACTTAAGAAACAAAGTTAAAAACCAGTCCTTGTACATTTCACCTATAATGCTAAGAATGAGGGGCTCAATAACTGCAGAGTG